>JAUPFR010000138.1:0-153294 GCA_036925125.1 Oreortyx pictus | reverse complement strand
GTGCGGGTTCGTGGGGGAACGCAAAGAGCAAGGGCGCGGGTTCGTGGGGGAACGCAAAGAGGAACCATGCGGGTTCTTGGGGGAACGCAAAGAGGAACCGTGCGGGTTCGTGGGGGAACGCAAAGAGAAAGAGTGCGGGTTCGTGGGGGAACGCATGGAGGAACCGTGCGGGTTCGTGGGGGAACGCAAAGAGCAAGGGTGCGGGTTCGTTGGGGAACGCAAAGAGCAAGGGTGCGGGTTCGTGGGGGAACGCAAAGAGCAAGGGTGCGGGTTCGTGGGGGAACGCAAAGAGCAAGGGTGCGGGTTCGTGGGGGAACGCAAAGAGCAAGGGTGCGGGTTCGTGGGGGAATGCAAAGAGGAACCGTGCGGGTTCGTGGGGGAATGCAAAGAGCAAGGGTGCGGGTTCGTGGGGGAACGCAAAGAGCAAGGGTGCGGGTTCGTGGGGGAACGCAAAGAGCAAGGGCGCGGGTTCGTGGGGGAACGCAAGGAGCAAGGGCGCGGGTTCGTGGGGGAACGCAAAGAGGAACCGTGCGGGTTCGTGGGGGAACGCAAAGAGGAACCGTGCGGGTTCGTGGGGGAACGCAAAGAGAAAGAGTGCGGGTTCGTGGGGGAACGCAAAGAGGAACCGTGCGGGTTCGTGGGGGAACGCAAAGAGCAAGGGTGCGGGTTCGTTGGGGAACGCAAAGAGCAAGGGTGCGGGTTCGTGGGGGAACGCAAAGAGCAAGGGTGCGGGTTCGTGGGGGAACGCAAAGAGCAAGGGTGCGGTTTCGTGGGGGAACGCAAAGAGGAACCGTGCGGGTTCGTGGGGGAACGCAAAGAGGAATGGTGCGGGTTCGTGGGGTACGCAAAGAGAAATGGTGCGGGTTCGTGGGGGAACGCAAGGAGCAAGGGCGCGGGTTCGTGGGGGAACGCAAAGAGGAACCGTGCGGGTTCGTGGGGGAACGCAAAGAGGAACCGTGCGGGTTCGTGGGGGAACGCAAAGAGAAAGGGTGTGGGTTCGTGGGGGAACGCAAAGAGGAACCGTGCGGGTTCGTGGGGGAACGCAAAGAGCAAGGGTGCGGGTTCGTGGGGGAACGCAAAGAGCAAGGGTGCGGGTTCGTGGGGGAACGCAAAGAGCAAGGGTGCGGGTTCGTGGGGGAACGCAAAGAGCAAGGGTGCGGGTTCGTGGGGGAACGCAAAGAGCAAGGGTGCGGGTTCGTGGGGGAACGCAAAGAGGAACCGTGCGGGTTCGTGGGGGAACGCAAAGAGGAACCGTGCGGGTTCGTGGGAGAACGCAAAGAGCAAGGGTGCGGGTTCGTGGGGGAACGCAAAGAGCAAGGGTGCGGGTTCGTGGGGGAACGCAAAGAGCAAGGGTGCGGGTTCGTGGGGGAACGCAAAGAGCAAGGGTGCGGGTTCGTGGGGGAACGCAAAGAGCAAGGGTGCGGGTTCGTGGGGGAACGCAAAGAGCAAGGGTGCGGGTTCGTGGGGGAACGCAAAGAGCAAGGGTGCGGGTTCGTGGGGGAACGCAAAGAGCAAGGGTGCGGGTTCGTGGGGGAACGCAAAGAGGAACCGTGCGGGTTCGTGGGGGAACGCAAAGAGGAACCGTGCGGGTTCGTGGGGGAACGCAAAGAGTAACCGTGCGGGTTCGTGGGGGAACGCAAAGAGCAAGGGTGCGGGTTCGTGGGGGAACGCAAAGAGGAACCGTGCGTGTTCGTGGGGGAACGCAAAGAGCAAGGGTGCGGGTTCGTGGGGGAACGCAAAGAGGAATGGTGCGGGTTCGTGGGGGAACGCAAAGAGCAAGGGTGCGGGTTCGTGGGGGAACGCAAAGAGCAAGGGTGCGGGTTCGTGGGGGAACGCAAAGAGCAAGGGTGCGGGTTCGTGGGGGAACGCAAAGAGCAAGGGTGCGGGTTCGTGGGGGAACGCAAAGAGGAACCGTGCGGGTTCGTGGGGGAACGTAAAGAGGAACCGTGCGGGTTCGTGGGGGAACGCAAAGAGGAACCGTGCGGGTTCGTGGGGGAACGCAAAGAGCAAGGGTGCGGGTTCGTGGGGGAACGCAAAGAGCAAGGGTGCGGGTTCGTGGGGGAACGCAAAGAGCAAGGGTGCGGGTTCGTGGGGGAACGCAAAGAGCAAGGGTGCGGGTTCGTGGGGGAACGCAAAGAGCAAGGGTGCGGGTTCGTGGGGGAACGCAAAGAGCAAGGGTGCGGGTTCGTGGGGGAACGCAAAGAGCAAGGGTGCGGGTTCGTGGGGGAACGCAAAGAGCAAGGGTGCGGGTTCGTGGGGGAACGCAAAGAGGAACCGTGCGGGTTCGTGGGGGAACGCAAAGAGCATGGGTGCGGGTTCGTGGGGGAACGCAAAGAGGAACCGTGCGGGTTCGTGGGGGAACGCAAAGAGCAAGGGTGCGGGTTCGTGGGGGAACGCAAAGAGGAACCGTGCGGGTTCGTGGGGGAACGCAAAGAGCAAGGGTGCGGGTTCGTGGGGGAACGCAAAGAGGAACCGTGCGGGTTCGTGGGGGAACGCAAAGAGCAAGGGTGCGGGTTCGTGGGGGAACGCAAAGAGCAAGGGTGCGGGTTCGTGGGGGAACGCAAAGAGCAAGGGTGCGGGTTCGTGGGGGAACGCAAAGAGCAAGGGTGCGGGTTCGTGGGGGAACGCAAAGAGCAAGGGTGCGGGTTCGTGGGGGAACGCAAAGAGGAACCGTGCGGGTTCGTGGGGGAACGCAAAGAGGAACCGTGCGGGTTCGTGGGGGAACGCAAATAGGAACCGTGCGGGTTCGTGGGGGAACGCAAAGAGCAAGGGTGCGGGTTCGTGGGGGAACGCAAAGAGCAAGGGTGCGGGTTCGTGGGGGAACGCAAAGAGCAAGGGTGCGGGTTCGTGGGGGAACGCAAAGAGCAAGGGTGCGGGTTCGTGGGGGAACGCAAAGAGCAAGGGTGCGGGTTCGTGGGGGAACGCAAAGAGCAAGGGTGCGGGTTCGTGGGGGAACGCAAAGAGCAAGGGTGCGGGTTCTTGGGGGAACGCAAAGAGGAACCGTGCGGGTTCGTGGGGGAACGCAAAGAGCAAGGGTGCGGGTTCGTGGGGGAATGCAAAGAGGAACCGTGCGGGTTCGTGGGGGAATGCAAAGAGCAAGAGTGCGGGTTCGTGGGGGAACGCAAAGAGCAAGGGTGCGGGTTCGTGGGGGAACGCAAAGAGCATGGGTGCGGGTTCGTGGGGGAACGCAAAGAGCAAGGGTGCGGGTTCGTGGGGGAACGCAAAGAGGAACCGTGCGGGTTCGTGGGGGAACGCAAAGGGCAAGGGTGCGGGTTCGTGGGGGAACGCAAAGAGCAAGGGTGCGGGTTCGTGGGGTAACGCAAAGAGCAAGGGTGCGGGTTCGTGGGGGAACGCAAAGAGCAAGGGTGCGGGTTCGTGGGGGAACGCAAAGAGCAAGGGTGCGGGTTCGTGGGGGAACGCAAAGAGCAAGGGTGCGGGTTCGTGGGGGAACGCAAAGAGCAAGGGCGCGGGTTCGTGGGGGAACGCAAGGAGCAAGGGCGCGGGTTCGTGGGGGAACGCAAAGAGGAACCGTGCGGGTTCATGGGGGAACGCAAAGAGGAACCGTGCGGGTTCGTGGGGGAACGCAAAGAGAAAGAGTGCGGGTACGTGGGGGAACGCAAAGAGGAACCGTGCGGGTTCGTGGGGGAACGCAAAGAGCAAGGGTGCGGGTTCGTGGGGGAACGCAAAGAGCAAGGGTGCGGGTTCGTGGGGGAACGCAAAGAGCAAGGGTGCGGGTTCGTTGGGGAACGCAAAGAGCAAGGGTGCGGGTTCGTGGGGGAACGCAAAGAGCAAGGGTGCGGGTTCGTGGGGGAACGCAAAGAGCAAGGGTGCGGGTTCGTGGGGGAACGCAAAGAGGAACCCTGCGGGTTCGTGGGGGAACGCAAAGAGCAAGGGTGCGGGTTCGTGGGGGAACGCAAAGAGCAAGGGTGCGGGTTCGTGGGGAACGCAAAGAGCAAGGGTGCGGGTTCTTGGGGGAACGCAAAGAGGAACCGTGCGGGTTCGTGGGGGAACGCAAAGAGGAACCGTGCGGGTTCGTGGGGGAACGCAAAGAGCAAGGGTGCGGGTTTGTGGGGGAACGCAAAGAGCAAGGGTGCGGGTTCGTGGGGGAACGCAAAGAGCAAGGGTGCGGGTTCGTGGGGGAACGCAAAGAGCAAGGGTGCGGGTTCGTGGGGGAACGCAAAGAGCAAGGGTGCGGGTTCGTGGGGGAACGCAAAGAGCAAGGGTGCGGGTTCGTGGGGGAACGCAAAGAGCAAGGGTGCGGGTTCGTGGGGGAACGCAAAGAGGAACCGTGCGGGTTCGTGGGGGAACGCAAAGAGGAACCGTGCGGGTTCATGGGGGAACGCAAAGAGCAAGGGTGCGGGTTCGTGGGGGAACGCAAAGAGCAAGGGTGCGGGTTCGTGGGGGAACGCAAAGAGCAAGGGTGCGGGTTCGTGGGGGAACGCAAAGAGGAATGGTGCGGGTTCGTGGGGGAACGCAAAGAGCAAGGGTGCGGGTTCGTGGGGGAACGCAAAGAGCAAGGGTGCGGGTTCGTGGGGGAACGCAAAGAGCAAGGGTGCGGGTTCGTGGGGGAACGCAAAGAGCAAGGGTGCGGGTTCGTGGGGGAACGCAAAGAGGAACCGTGCGGGTTCGTGGGGGAACGTAAAGAGGAACCGTGCGGGTTCGTGGGGGAACGCAAAGAGGAACCGTGCGGGTTCGTGGGGGAACGCAAAGAGCAAGGGTGCGGGTTCGTGGGGGAACGCAAAGAGCAAGGGTGCGGGTTCGTGGGGGAACGCAAAGAGCAAGGGTGCGGGTTCGTGGGGGAACGCAAAGAGCAAGGGTGCGGGTTCGTGGGGGAACGCAAAGAGCAAGGGTGCGGGTTCGTGGGGGAACGCAAAGAGCAAGGGTGCGGGTTCGTGGGGGAACGCAAAGAGGAACCGTGCGGGTTCGTGGGGGAACGCAAAGAGGAACCGTGCGGGTTCGTGGGGGAACGCAAAGAGTAACCGTGCGGGTTCGTGGGGGAACGCAAAGAGCAAGGGTGCGGGTTCGTGGGGGAACGCAAAGAGGAACCGTGCGTGTTCGTGGGGGAACGCAAAGAGCAAGGGTGCGGGTTCGTGGGGGAACGCAAAGAGCAAGGGTGCGGGTTCGTGGGGGAACGCAAAGAGCAAGGGTGCGGGTTCGTGGGGGAACGCAAAGAGGAACCGTGCGGGTTCGTGGGGGAACGCAAAGAGCATGGGTGCGGGTTCGTGGGGGAACGCAAAGAGGAACCGTGCGGGTTCGTGGGGGAACGCAAAGAGCAAGGGTGCGGGTTCGTGGGGGAACGCAAAGAGGAACCGTGCGGGTTCGTGGGGGAACGCAAAGAGCAAGGGTGCGGGTTCGTGGGGGAACGCAAAGAGGAACCGTGCGGGTTCGTGGGGGAACGCAAAGAGCAAGGGTGCGGGTTCGTGGGGGAACGCAAAGAGCAAGGGTGCGGGTTCGTGGGGGAACGCAAAGAGCAAGGGTGCGGGTTCGTGGGGGAACGCAAAGAGCAAGGGTGCGGGTTCGTGGGGGAACGCAAAGAGCAAGGGTGCGGGTTCGTGGGGGAACGCAAAGAGGAACCGTGCGGGTTCGTGGGGGAACGCAAAGAGGAACCGTGCGGGTTCGTGGGGGAACGCAAAGAGGAACCGTGCGGGTTCGTGGGGGAACGCAAAGAGCAAGGGTGCGGGTTCGTGGGGGAACGCAAAGAGCAAGGGTGCGGGTTCGTGGGGGAACGCAAAGAGCAAGGGTGCGGGTTCGTGGGGGAACGCAAAGAGCAAGGGTGCGGGTTCGTGGGGGAACGCAAAGAGCAAGGGTGCGGGTTCGTGGGGGAACGCAAAGAGCAAGGGTGCGGGTTCGTGGGGGAACGCAAAGAGCAAGGGTGCGGGTTCTTGGGGGAACGCAAAGAGGAACCGTGCGGGTTCGTGGGGGAACGCAAAGAGCAAGGGTGCGGGTTCGTGGGGGAATGCAAAGAGGAACCGTGCGGGTTCGTGGGGGAATGCAAAGAGCAAGAGTGCGGGTTCGTGGGGGAACGCAAAGAGCAAGGGTGCGGGTTCGTGGGGGAACGCAAAGAGCATGGGTGCGGGTTCGTGGGGGAACGCAAAGAGCAAGGGTGCGGGTTCGTGGGGGAACGCAAAGAGGAACCGTGCGGGTTCGTGGGGGAACGCAAAGGGCAAGGGTGCGGGTTCGTGGGGGAACGCAAAGAGCAAGGGTGCGGGTTCGTGGGGTAACGCAAAGAGCAAGGGTGCGGGTTCGTGGGGGAACGCAAAGAGCAAGGGTGCGGGTTCGTGGGGGAACGCAAAGAGCAAGGGTGCGGGTTCGTGGGGGAACGCAAAGAGCAAGGGTGCGGGTTCGTGGGGGAACGCAAAGAGGAACCGTGCGGGTTCATGGGGGAACGCAAAGAGGAACCGTGCGGGTTCGTGGGGGAACGCAAAGAGAAAGAGTGCGGGTACGTGGGGGAACGCAAAGAGGAACCGTGCGGGTTCGTGGGGGAACGCAAAGAGGAACCGTGCGGGTTCGTGGGGGAACGCAAAGAGCAAGGGTGCGGGTTCGTGGGGGAACGCAAAGAGCAAGGGTGCGGGTTCGTTGGGGAACGCAAAGAGCAAGGGTGCGGGTTCGTGGGGGAACGCAAAGAGCAAGGGTGCGGGTTCGTGGGGGAACGCAAAGAGCAAGGGTGCGGGTTCGTGGGGGAACGCAAAGAGGAACCCTGCGGGTTCGTGGGGGAACGCAAAGAGCAAGGGTGCGGGTTCGTGGGGGAACGCAAAGAGCAAGGGTGCGGGTTCGTGGGGAACGCAAAGAGCAAGGGTGCGGGTTCTTGGGGGAACGCAAAGAGGAACCGTGCGGGTTCGTGGGGGAACGCAAAGAGGAACCGTGCGGGTTCGTGGGGGAACGCAAAGAGCAAGGGTGCGGGTTCGTGGGGGAACGCAAAGAGCAAGGGTGCGGGTTCGTGGGGGAACGCAAAGAGCAAGGGTGCGGGTTCGTGGGGGAACGCAAAGAGCAAGGGTGCGGGTTCGTGGGGGAACGCAAAGAGCAAGGGTGCGGGTTCGTGGGGGAACGCAAAGAGCAAGGGTGCGGGTTCGTGGGGGAACGCAAAGAGCAAGGGTGCGGGTTCGTGGGGGAACGCAAAGAGGAACCGTGCGGGTTCGTGGGGGAACGCAAAGAGGAACCGTGCGGGTTCATGGGGGAACGCAAAGAGCAAGGGTGCGGGTTCGTGGGGGAACGCAAAGAGCAAGGGTGCGGGTTCGTGGGGGAACGCAAAGAGCAAGGGTGCGGGTTCGTGGGGGAACGCAAAGAGGAATGGTGCGGGTTCGTGGGGGAACGCAAAGAGCAAGGGTGCGGGTTCGTGGGGGAACGCAAAGAGCAAGGGTGCGGGTTCGTGGGGGAACGCAAAGAGCAAGGGTGCGGGTTCGTGGGGGAACGCAAAGAGCAAGGGTGCGGGTTCGTGGGGGAACGCAAAGAGGAACCGTGCGGGTTCGTGGGGGAACGTAAAGAGGAACCGTGCGGGTTCGTGGGGGAACGCAAAGAGGAACCGTGCGGGTTCGTGGGGGAACGCAAAGAGCAAGGGTGCGGGTTCGTGGGGGAACGCAAAGAGCAAGGGTGCGGGTTCGTGGGGGAACGCAAAGAGCAAGGGTGCGGGTTCGTGGGGGAACGCAAAGAGCAAGGGTGCGGGTTCGTGGGGGAACGCAAAGAGCAAGGGTGCGGGTTCGTGGGGGAACGCAAAGAGCAAGGGTGCGGGTTCGTGGGGGAACGCAAAGAGGAACCGTGCGGGTTCGTGGGGGAACGCAAAGAGGAACCGTGCGGGTTCGTGGGGGAACGCAAAGAGTAACCGTGCGGGTTCGTGGGGGAACGCAAAGAGCAAGGGTGCGGGTTCGTGGGGGAACGCAAAGAGGAACCGTGCGTGTTCGTGGGGGAACGCAAAGAGCAAGGGTGCGGGTTCGTGGGGGAACGCAAAGAGCGAGGGTGCGGGTTCGTGGGGGAACGCAAAGAGCAAGGGTGCGGGTTCGTGGGGGAACGCAAAGAGGAACCGTGCGGGTTCGTGGGGGAACGCAAAGAGCATGGGTGCGGGTTCGTGGGGGAACGCAAAGAGGAACCGTGCGGGTTCGTGGGGGAACGCAAAGAGCAAGGGTGCGGGTTCGTGGGGGAACGCAAAGAGGAACCGTGCGGGTTCGTGGGGGAACGCAAAGAGCAAGGGTGCGGGTTCGTGGGGGAACGCAAAGAGGAACCGTGCGGGTTCGTGGGGGAACGCAAAGAGCAAGGGTGCGGGTTCGTGGGGGAACGCAAAGAGCAAGGGTGCGGGTTCGTGGGGGAACGCAAAGAGCAAGGGTGCGGGTTCGTGGGGGAACGCAAAGAGCAAGGGTGCGGGTTCGTGGGGGAACGCAAAGAGCAAGGGTGCGGGTTCGTGGGGGAACGCAAAGAGGAACCGTGCGGGTTCGTGGGGGAACGCAAAGAGGAACCGTGCGGGTTCGTGGGGGAACGCAAAGAGGAACCGTGCGGGTTCGTGGGGGAACGCAAAGAGCAAGGGTGCGGGTTCGTGGGGGAACGCAAAGAGCAAGGGTGCGGGTTCGTGGGGGAACGCAAAGAGCAAGGGTGCGGGTTCGTGGGGGAACGCAAAGAGCAAGGGTGCGGGTTCGTGGGGGAACGCAAAGAGCAAGGGTGCGGGTTCGTGGGGGAACGCAAAGAGCAAGGGTGCGGGTTCGTGGGGGAACGCAAAGAGCAAGGGTGCGGGTTCTTGGGGGAACGCAAAGAGGAACCGTGCGGGTTCGTGGGGGAACGCAAAGAGCAAGGGTGCGGGTTCGTGGGGGAATGCAAAGAGGTACCGTGCGGGTTCGTGGGGGAATGCAAAGAGCAAGGGTGCGGGTTCGTGGGGGAACGCAAAGAGCAAGGGTGCGGGTTCGTGGGGGAACGCAAAGAGCATGGGTGCGGGTTCGTGGGGGAACGCAAAGAGCAAGGGTGCGGGTTCGTGGGGGAACGCAAAGAGCAAGGGTGCGGGTTCGTGGGGGAACGCAAAGAGCAAGGGTGCGGGTTCGTGGGGGAACGCAAAGAGCAAGGGTGCGGGTTCGTGGGGGAACGCAAAGAGCAAGGGTGCGGGTTCGTGGGGGAATGCAAAGAGGAACCGTGCGGGTTCGTGGGGGAACGCAAAGGGCAAGGGTGCGGGTTCGTGGGGGAACGCAAAGAGCAAGGGTGCGGGTTCGTGGGGTAACGCAAAGAGCAAGGGTGCGGGTTCGTGGGGGAACGCAAAGAGCAAGGGTGCGGGTTCGTGGGGGAACGCAAAGAGCAAGGGTGCGGGTTCGTGGGGGAACGCAAAGAGCAAGGGTGCGGGTTCGTGGGGGAACGCAAAGAGCAAGGGCGCGGGTTCGTGGGGGAACGCAAGGAGCAAGGGCGCGGGTTCGTGGGGGAACGCAAAGAGGAACCGTGCGGGTTCATGGGGGAACGCAAAGAGGAACCGTGCGGGTTCGTGGGGGAACGCAAAGAGAAAGAGTGCGGGTACGTGGGGGAACGCAAAGAGGAACCGTGCGGGTTCGTGGGGGAACGCAAAGAGGAACCGTGCGGGTTCGTGGGGGAACGCAAAGAGCAAGGGTGCGGGTTCGTGGGGGAACGCAAAGAGCAAGGGTGCGGGTTCGTTGGGGAACGCAAAGAGCAAGGGTGCGGGTTCGTGGGGGAACGCAAAGAGCAAGGGTGCGGGTTCGTGGGGGAACGCAAAGAGCAAGGGTGCGGGTTCGTGGGGGAACGCAAAGAGGAACCCTGCGGGTTCGTGGGGGAACGCAAAGAGCAAGGGTGCGGGTTCGTGGGGGAACGCAAAGAGCAAGGGTGCGGGTTCGTGGGGAACGCAAAGAGCAAGGGTGCGGGTTCTTGGGGGAACGCAAAGAGGAACCGTGCGGGTTCGTGGGGGAACGCAAAGAGGAACCGTGCGGGTTCGTGGGGGAACGCAAAGAGCAAGGGTGCGGGTTCGTGGGGGAACGCAAAGAGCAAGGGTGCGGGTTCGTGGGGGAACGCAAAGAGCAAGGGTGCGGGTTCGTGGGGGAACGCAAAGAGCAAGGGTGCGGGTTCGTGGGGGAACGCAAAGAGCAAGGGTGCGGGTTCGTGGGGGAACGCAAAGAGCAAGGGTGCGGGTTCGTGGGGGAACGCAAAGAGCAAGGGTGCGGGTTCGTGGGGGAACGCAAAGAGGAACCGTGCGGGTTCGTGGGGGAACGCAAAGAGGAACCGTGCGGGTTCATGGGGGAACGCAAAGAGCAAGAGTGCGGGTTCGTGGGGGAACGCAAAGAGCAAGGGTGCGGGTTCGTGGGGGAACGCAAAGAGGAACCGTGCGGGTTCGTGGGGGAACGCAAAGAGGAACCGTGCGGGTTCGTGGGGGAACGCAAAGAGCAAGGGTGCGGGTTCGTGGGGGAACGCAAAGAGGAACCGTGCGGGTTCATGGGGGAACGCAAAGAGCAAGGGTGCGGGTTCGTGGGGGAACGCAAAGAGGAACCGTGCGGGTTCGTGGGGGAACGCAAAGAGCAAGGGTGCGGGTTCGTGGGGGAACGCAAAGAGGAACCGTGCGGGTTCGTGGGGGAACGCAAAGAGCAAGGGTGCGGGTTCGTGGGGGAACGCAAAGAGCAAGGGTGCGGGTTCGTGGGGGAACGCAAAGAGCAAGGGTGCGGGTTCGTGGGGGAACGCAAAGAGCAAGGGTGCGGGTTCGTGGGGGAACGCAAAGAGCAAGGGTGCGGGTTCGTGGGGGAACGCAAAGAGGAACCGTGCGGGTTCGTGGGGGAACGCAAAGAGGAACCGTGCGGGTTCGTGGGGGAACGCAAAGAGCAAGGGTGCGGGTTCGTGGGGGAACGCAAAGAGCAAGGGTGCGGGTTCGTGGGGGAACGCAAAGAGCAAGGGTGCGGGTTCGTGGGGGAACGCAAAGAGCAAGGGTGCGGGTTCGTGGGGGAACGCAAAGAGCAAGGGTGCGGGTTCGTGGGGGAACGCAAAGAGCAAGGGTGCGGGTTCGTGGGGGAACGCAAAGAGGAACCGTGCGGGTTCGTGGGGGAACGCAAAGAGCAAGGGTGCGGGTTCGTGGGGGAATGCAAAGAGGAACCGTGCGGGTTCGTGGGGGAATGCAAAGAGCAAGGGTGCGGGTTAGTGGGGGAACGCAAAGAGCAAGGGTGCGGGTTCGTGGGGGAACGCAAAGAGCAAGGGTGCGGGTTCGTGGGGGAACGCAAAGAGCAAGGGTGCGGGTTCGTGGGGGAACGCAAAGAGCTAGGGTGCGGGTTCGTGGGGGAACGCAAAGAGGAACCGTGCGGGTTCGTGGGGGAACGCAAAGAGCAAGGGTGCGGGTTCGTGGGGGAACGCAAAGAGCAAGGGTGCGGGTTCGTGGGGGAACGCAAAGAGCAAGGGTGCGGGTTCGTGGGGGAACGCAAAGAGCAAGGGTGCGGGTTCGTGGGGGAACGCAAAGAGGAACCGTGCGGGTTCGTGGGGGAACGCAAAGAGCAAGGGTGCGGGTTCGTGGGGGAACGCAAAGAGCAAGGGTGCGGGTTCTTGGGGGAACGCAAAGAGGAACCGTGCGGGTTCGTGGGGGAACGCAAAGAGGAACCGTGCGGGTTCGTGGGGGAACGCAAAGAGCAAGGGTGCGGGTACGTGGGGGAACGCAAAGAGCAAGGGTGCGGGTTCGTGGGGGAACGCAAAGAGAAAGGGTGCGGGTTCGTGGGGGAACGCAAAGAGCAAGGGTGCGGGTTCGTGGGGGAACGCAAAGAGGAACCCTGCGGGTTCGTGGGGGAACGCAAAGAGCAAGGGTGCGGGTTCGTGGGGGAACGCAAAGAGCAAGGGTGCGGGTTCGTGGGGGAACGCAAAGAGCAAGGGTGCGGGTTCGTGAGGGAACGCAAAGAGGAACCGTGCGGGTTCGTGGGGGAACGCAAAGAGGAACCGTGCGGGTTCGTGGGGGAACGCAAAAAGCAAGGGTGCGGGTTCGTGGGGGAACGCAAAGAGCAAGGGTGCGGGTTCGTGGGGGAACGCAAAGAGCAAGGGTGCGGGTTCGTGGGGGAACGCAAAGAGCAAGGGTGCGGGTTCGTGGGGGAACGCAAAGAGCAAGGGTGCGGGTTCGTGGGGGAACGCAAAGAGCAAGGGTGCGGGTTCTTGGGGGAACGCAAAGAGCAAGGGTGTGGGTTCGTGGGGGAACGCAAAGAGCAAGGGTGCGGGTTCGTGGGGGAACGCAAAGAGCAAGGGTGCGGGTTCGTGGGGGAACGCAAAGAGGAACCGTGCGGGTTCGTGGGGGAACGCAAAGAGGAACCGTGCGGGTTCGTGGGGGAACGCAAAGAGCAAGGGTGCAGGTTCGTGGGGGAACGCAAATAGCAAGGGCGCGGGTTCGTGGGGGAACGCAAAGTGCAAGGGTGCGGGTTCGTGGGGGAACGCAAAGAGCAAGGGTGCGGGTTCGTGGGGGAACGCAAAGAGCAAGGGTGCGGGTTCGTGGGGGAACACAAAGAGCAAGGGTGCGGGTTTTTGGGGAACGCAAAGAGCAAGGGTGCGGGTTCGTGGGGGAACGCAAAGAGCAAGAGTGCGGGTTCGTGGGGGAACGCAAAGAGCAAGGGTGCGGGTTCGTGGGGGAACGCAAAGAGCAAGGGTGCGGGTTCGTGGGGGAACGCAAAGAGCAAGGGTGCGGGTTCGTGGGGGAACGCAAAGAGGAACCGTGCGGGTTCATGGGGGAACGCAAAGAGGAACCGTGCGGGTTCGTGGGGGAATGCAAAGAGGAACCGTGTGGGTTCGTGGGGGAACGCAAAGAGCAAGGGTGCGGGTTCGTGTGGGAACGCAAAGAGCAAGGGTGCGGGTTCGTGGGGGAACGCAAAGAGCAAGGGTGCGGGTTCGTGGGGGAACGCAAAGAGGAATGGTGCGGGTTCGTGGGGGAACACAAAGAGCAAGGGTGCGGGTTCGTGGGGGAACGCAAAGCGCAAGGGTGCGGGTTCGTAGGGGAACGCAAAGAGGAACCGTGCGGGTTCGTGGGGGAACGCAAAGAGCAAGGGTGCGTGTTCGTGGGGGAACGCAAAGAGGAACCGTGCGGGTTCGTGGGGGAACGCAAAGAGCAAGGGTGCGGGTTTGTGGGGGAACGCAAAGAGCAAGGGTGCGGGTTCGTGGGGGAACGCAAAGAGCAAGGATGCGGGTTCGTGCGGGAACGCAAAGAGCCAGGGTGCGGGTTCGTGGGGGAACGCAAAGAGCTAGGGTGCGGGTTCGTGGGGGAACGCAAAGTGCAAGGGTGCGGGTTCATGGGGGAACGCAAAGAGCAAGGGTGCGGGTTCGTGGGGGAACGCAAAGAGCAATGGTGCGGGTTCGTGGGGGAACGCAAAGAGCAAGGGTGCGGGTTCGTGAGGGAACGCAAAGAGCAAGGGTGCGGGTTCGTGGGGGAACGCAAAGAACAAGGGTGCGGGTTCGTGGGGGAACGCAAAGAGCTAGGGTGCGGGTTCGTGAGGGAACGCAAAGAGCTAGGGTGCGGGTTCGTGGGGGAACGCAAAGAGCTAGGGTGCGGGTTCGTGTGGGAACGCAAAGAGGAACCGTGCGGGTTCGTGGGGGAACGCAATGAGCAAGGGTGCGGGTTCGTGGGGGAACGCAAAGAGCAAGGGTGCGGGTTCGTGGGGGAACGCGAAGAGGAACGGTGCGGGTTCGTGGGGGAACGCAAAGAGCAAGGGTGCGGGTTCGTGGGGGAACGCAAAGAGCAAGGGTGCGGGTTCGTGGGGGAACGCAAAGAGGAACGGTGCGGGTTCGTGGGGGAACGCAAAGAGCAAGGGTGCGGGTTCGTGGGGGAACGCAAAGAGCAAGGGTGCGGGTTCGTGGGGGAACGCAAAGAGCAAGGGTGCGGGTTCGTGGGGGAACGCAAAGAGCAAGGGTGCGGGTTCGTGGGGGAACGCAAAGAGCAAGGGTGCGGGTTCGTGGGGGAACGCAAAGAGCAAGGGTGCGGGTTCGTGGGGGAACGCAAAGAGGAACGGTGTGGGTTCGTGGGGGAACGCAAAGAGCAAGGGTGCGGGTTCGTGGGGGAACGCAAAGAGCAAGGGTGCGGGTTCGTGGGGGAACGCAAAGAGCAAGGGTGCGGGTTCGTGGGGGAACGCAAACAGCAAGGGTGCGGGTTCGTGGGGGAACGCAAAGAGAAAGGGTGCGGGTTCGTGGGGGAACGCAAAGAGCAAGGGTGCGGGTTCGTGGGGGAACGCAAAGAGCAAGGGTGCGGGTTCGTGGGGGAACGCAAAGAGCAAGGGTGCGGGTTCGTGGGGGAACGCAAAGAGGAACCGTGCGGGTTCGTGGGGGAACGCAAAGAGCAAGGGTGCGGGTTCGTGGGGGAACGCAAAGAGCAAGGGTGCGGGTTCGTGGGGGAACGCTAAGAGGAACCGTGTGGGTTCGTGGGGGAACGCAAAGAGCAAGGGTGCGGGTTCGTGGGGGAACGCAAAGAGCAAGGGTGCGGGTTCGTGGGGGAACGCAAAGAGCAAGGGTGCGGGTTCGTGGGGGAACGCAAAGAGCAAGGGTGCGGGTTCTTGGGGAACGCAAAGAGCAAGGGTGCGGGTTCGTGGGGGAACGCAAAGAGCTAGGGTGCGGGTTCGTGGGGGAACGCAAAGAGCAAGGGTGCGGGTTTTTGGGGAACGCAAAGAGCAAGGGTGCGGGTTCGTGGGGGAACGCAAAGAGCAAGGGTGCGGGTTCGTGGGGGAACGCAAAGAGCAAGGGTGCGGGTTCGTGGGGGAACGCAAAGAGCAACGGTGCGGGTTCGTGGGGGAACGCAAAGAGCAAGGGTGCGGGTTCGTGGGGGAACGCAAAGAGCAAGGGTGCGGGTTCGTGGGGGAACGCAAAGAGGAACTGTGCGGGTTCATGGGGGAACGCAAAGAGGAACCGTGCGGGTTCGTGGGGGAATGCAAAGAGGAACCGTGTGGGTTCGTGGGGGAACGCAAAGAGCAAGGGTGCGGGTTTGTGGGGGAACGCAAAGAGCAAGGGTGCGGGTTCATGGGGGAACGCAAAGAGCAAGGGTGCGGGTTCGTGGGGGAACGCAAAGAGGAATGGTGCGGGTTCGTGGGGGAACACAAAGAGCAAGGGTGCGGGTTCGTGGGGGAACGCAAAGCGCAAGGGTGCGGGTTCGTGGGGGAACGCAAAGCGCAAGGGTGCGGGTTCGTGGGGGAACGCAAAGAGCAAGGGTGCGGGTTCGTGGGGGAACGCAAAGAGGAACCGTGCGGGTTCGTGCGGGAACGCAAAGAGCAAGGGTGCGGGTTTGTGGGGGAACGCAAAGAGCAAGGGTGCGGGTTCGTGGGGGAACGCAAAGAGCAAGGGTGCGGGTTCGTGCGGGAACGCAAAGAGCCAGGGTGCGGGTTCGTGGGGGAACGCAAAGAGCTAGGGTGCGGGTTCATGAGGGAACGCAAAGTGCAAGCGTGCGGGTTCATGGGGGAACGCAAAGAGCAAGGGTGCGGGTTCGTGGGGGAACGCAAAGAGCAATGGTGCGGGTTCGTGGGGGAACGCAAAGAGCAAGGGTGCGGGTTCGTGAGGGAACGCAAAGAGCAAGGGTGCGGGTTCGTGGGGGAACGCAAAGAACAAGGGTGCGGGTTCGTGGGGGAACGCAAAGAGCTAGGGTGCGGGTTCGTGAGGGAACGCAAAGAGCTAGGGTGCGGGTTCGTGGGGGAACGCAAAGAGCAATGGTGCGGGTTCGTGGGGGAACGCAAAGAGGAACCGTGCGGGTTCGTGGGGGAACGCAAAGAGGAACCGTGCGGGTTCGTGGGGGAATGCAAAGAGGAACCGTGCGGGTTCGTGGGGGAACGCAAAGAGCAAGGGTGCGGGTTCGTGGGGGAACGCAAAGAGCAAGGGTGCGGGTTCGTGGGGGAACGCAAAGAGCAAGGGTGCGGGTTCGTGGGGGAACGCAAAGAGGAACCGTGCGGGTTCGTGGGGGAACGCAAAGAGCAAGGGTGCGGGTTCGTGGGGGAACGAAAAGAGCAAGGGTGCGGATTCGTGGGGGAACGTAAAGAGCAAGGGTGCGGGTTCGTGGGGGAACGCAAAGAGGAACCGTGCGGGTTCTTGGGGGAACGCAAAGAGGAACCGTGCGGGTTCGTGTGGGAACGCAAAGAGGAACCGTGCGGGTTCGTGGGGGAACGCAATGAGCAAGGGTGCGGGTTCGTGGGGGAACGCAAAGAGCAAGGGTGCGGGTTCGTGGGGGAACGCAAAGAGGAACGGTGCGGGTTCGTGGGGGAACGCAAAGAGCAAGGGTGCGGGTTCGTGGGGGAACGCAAAGAGCAAGGGTGCGGGTTCGTGGGGGAACGCAAAGAGCAAGGGTGCGGGTTCGTGGGGGAACACAAAGAGCAAGGGTGCGGGTTCGTGGGGGAACGCAAAGAGCAAGGGTGCGGGTTCGTGGGGGAACGCAAAGTGCAAGGGTGCGGGTTCGTGGGGCAACGCAATGTGCAAGGGTGCGGGTTCGTGGGGGACCGCAAAGAGCAAGGGTGCGGGTTCGTGGGGGAACGCAAAGAGGAAGGGTGCGGGTTCGTGGGGGAATGCAAAGAGGAACCGTGCGAGTTCGTGGGGGAACGCAAAGAGCAAGGGTGCGGGTTCGTGGGGGAATGCAAAGAGGAACCGTGCGGGTTCGTGGGGGAACGCTAAGAGCTAGGGTGCGGGTTCGTGGGGGAACACAAAGAGCAAGGGTGCGGGTTCGTGGGGGAACGCAAAGAGCAAGGGTGCGGGTTCGTCGGGGAACGCAAAGAGCAAGGGTGCGGGTTCGTGGGGGAACGCAAAGAGCAAGGGTGCGGGTTCGTGGGGGAACGCAAAGAGCAAGGGTGCGGGTTCGTGGGGGAACGCAAAGAGCAAGGGTGCGGGTTCGTGGGGGAACGCAATGAGGAACCGTGCGGGTTCGTGGGGGAACGCAAAGAGGAACCGTGCGGGTTCGTGGGGGAACGCAAAGAGGAACCGTGCGGGTTCGTGGGGGAACGCAAAGAGCAAGGGTGCGGGTTCGTGGGGGAACGCAAAGAGGAACCGTGCGGGTTCGTGGGGGAACGCAAAGTGCAAGGGTGCGGGTTCGTGGGGGAACGCAAAGAGCAAGGGTGCGGGTTCGTGGGGGAACGCAAAGAGCAAGGGTGCGGGTTCGTGGGGGAACGCAAAGAGCAAGGGTGCGCGTTCGTGGGGGAACGCAAAGAGCAAGGGTGCGGGTTCATGGGGGAACGCAAAGAGCAAGGGTGCGGGTTCGTGGGGGAACGCAAAGAGGAACCGTGCGGGTTCATGGGGGAACGCAAAGAGGAACCGTGCGGGTTCGTGGGGGAACGCAAAGAGCAAGGGTGCGGGTTCGTGGGGGAACACAAAGAGCAAGGGTGCGGGTTCGTGGGGGAACGCAAAGAGCAAGGGTGCGGGTTCGTGGGGGAACGCAAAGAGCAAGGGTGCGGGTTCGTGGGGGAACGCAAAGAGCAAGGGCGCGGGTTCGTGGGGGAACGCAAGGAGCAAGGCCGCGGGTTCGTGGGGGAACGCAAAGAGGAACCGTGCGGGTTCATGGGGGAACGCAAAGAGGAACCGTGCGGGTTCGTGGGGGAACGCAAAGAGCAAGGGTGCGGGTTCGTGGGGTACGCAAAGAGAAATGGTGCGGGTTCGTGGGGGAACGCAAGGAGCAAGGGCGCGGGTTCGTGGGGGAACGCAAAGAGGAACCGTGCGGGTTCATGGGGGAACGCAAAGAGCAAGGGTGTGGGTTCGTGGGGGAACGCAAAGAGGAACCGTGCGGGTTCGTGGGGGAACGCAAAGAGCAAGGGTGCGTGTTCGTGGGGGAATGCAAAGAGGAACCGTGCGGGTTCGTGGGGGAATGCAAAGAGCAAGGGTGCGGGTTCGTGGGGGAACGCAAAGAGCAAGGGTGCGGGTTCGTGGGGGAACGCAAAGAGCAAGGGCGCGGGTTCGTGGGGGAACGCAAGGAGCAAGGGCGCGGGTTCGTGGGGGAACGCAAAGAGGAACCGTGCGGGTTCGTGGGGGAACGCAAAGAGGAACCGTGCGGGTTCGTGGGGGAACGCAAAGAGAAAGAGTGCGGGTTCGTGGGGGAACGCAAAGAGCAAGGGCGCGGGTTCGTGGGGGAACGCAAGGAGCAAGGCCGCGGGTTCGTGGGGGAACGCAAAGAGGAACCGTGCGGGTTCATGGGGGAACGCAAAGAGGAACCGTGCGGGTTCGTGGGGGAACGCAAAGAGCAAGGGTGCGGGTTCGTGGGGGAACGCAAAGAGGAACCCTGCGGGTTCGTGGGGGAACGCAAAGAGCAAGGGTGTGGGTTCGTGGGGGAACGCAAAGAGGAACCGTGCGGGTTCGTGGGGGAACGCAAAGAGCAAGGGTGCGTGTTCGTGGGGGAATGCAAAGAGGAACCGTGCGGGTTCGTGGGGGAATGCAAAGAGCAAGGGTGCGGGTTCGTGGGGGAACGCAAAGAGCAAGGGTGCGGGTTCGTGGGGGAACGCAAAGAGCAAGGGCGCGGGTTCGTGGGGGAACGCAAGGAGCAAGGGCGCGGGTTCGTGGGGGAACGCAAAGAGGAACCGTGCGGGTTCGTGGGGGAACGCAAAGAGGAACCGTGCGGGTTCGTGGGGGAACGCAAAGAGAAAGAGTGCGGGTTCGTGGGGGAACGCAAAGAGGAACCGTGCGGGTTCGTGGGGGAACGCAAAGAGCAAGGGTGCGGGTTCGTTGGGGAACGCAAAGAGCAAGGGTGCGGGTTCGTGGGGGAACGCAAAGAGCAAGGGTGCGGGTTCGTGGGGGAACGCAAAGAGCAAGGGTGCGGGTTCGTGGGGGAACGCAAAGAGGAACCGTGCGGGTTCGTGGGGGAACGCAAAGAGGAATGGTGCGGGTTCGTGGGGTACGCAAAGAGAAATGGTGCGGGTTCGTGGGGGAACGCAAAGAGCAAGGGTGCGGGTTCGTGGGGGAACGCAAAGAGCAAGGGCGCGGGTTCGTGGGGGAACGCAAGGAGCAAGGGCACGGGTTCGTGGGGGAACGCAAAGAGGAACCGTGCGGGTTCATGGGGGAACGCAAATAGGAACCGTGCGGGTTCGTGGGGGAACGCAAAGAGAAAGAGTGCGGGTTCGTGGGGGAACGCAAAGAGGAACCGTGCGGGTTCGTGGGGGAACGCAAAGAGCAAGGGTGCGGGTTCGTTGGGGAACGCAAAGAGCAAGGGTGCGGGTTCGTGGGGGAACGCAAAGAGCAAGGGTGCGGGTTCGTGGGGGAACGCAAAGAGGAACCGTGCGGGTTCGTGGGGGAACGCAAAGAGCAAGGGTGCAGGTTCGTGGGGGAACACAAAGAGCAAGGGTGCGGGTTCGTGGGGGAACGCAAAGAGCAAGGGTGCGGGTTCGTGGGGGAACGCAAAGAGCAAGGGTGCGGGTTCGTGGGGGAACGCAAAGAGCAAGGGCGCGGGTTCGTGGGGGAACGCAAGGAGCAAGGGCGCGGGTTCGTGGGGGAACGCAAAGAGGAACCGTGCGGGTTCATGGGGGAACGCAAAGAGGAACCGTGCGGGTTCGTGGGGGAACGCAAAGAGAAAGAGTGCGGGTTCGTGGGGGAACGCAAGGAGGAACCGTGCGGGTTCGTGGGGGAACGCAAAGAGCAAGGGTGCGGGTTCGTTGGGGAACGCAAAGAGCAAGGGTGCGGGTTCGTGGGGGAACGCAAAGAGCAAGGGTGCGGGTTCGTGGGGGAATGCAAAGAGGAACCGTGCGGGTTCGTGGGGGAACGCAAAGAGCAAGGGTGCGGGTTCGTGGGGGAATGCAAAGAGGAACCGTGCGGGTTCGTGGGGGAATGCAAAGAGCAAGGGTGCGGGTTCGTGGGGGAACGCAAAGAGCAAGGGTGCGGGTTCGTGGGGGAACGCAAAGAGCAAGGGCGCGGGTTCGTGGGGGAACGCAAGGAGCAAGGGCGCGGGTTCGTGGGGGAACGCAAAGAGGAACCGTGCGGGTTCGTGGGGGAACGCAAAGAGGAACCGTGCGGGTTCGTGGGGGAACGCAAAGAGAAAGAGTGCGGGTTCGTGGGGGAACGCAAAGAGGAACCGTGCGGGTTCGTGGGGGAACGCAAAGAGCAAGGGTGCGGGTTCGTTGGGGAACGCAAAGAGCAAGGGTGCGGGTTCGTGGGGGAACGCAAAGAGCAAGGGTGCGGGTTCGTGGGGGAACGCAAAGAGCAAGGGTGCGGGTTCGTGGGGGAACGCAAAGAGGAACCGTGCGGGTTCGTGGGGGAACGCAAAGAGGAATGGTGCGGGTTCGTGGGGTACGCAAAGAGAAATGGTGCGGGTTCGTGGGGGAACGCAAGGAGCAAGGGCGCGGGTTCGTGGGGGAACGCAAAGAGGAACCGTGCGGGTTCGTGGGGGAACGCAAAGAGGAACCGTGCGGGTTCGTGGGGGAACGCAAAGAGAAAGGGTGTGGGTTCGTGGGGGAACGCAAAGAGGAACCGTGCGGGTTCGTGGGGGAACGCAAAGAGCAAGGGTGCGGGTTCGTGGGGGAACGCAAAGAGCAAGGGTGCGGGTTCGTGGGGGAACGCAAAGAGCAAGGGTGCAGGTTCGTGGGGGAACGCAAAGAGCAAGGGTGCGGGTTCGTGGGGGAACGCAAAGAGCAAGGGTGCGGGTTCGTGGGGGAACGCAAAGAGCAAGGGTGCGGGTTCGTGGGGGAACGCAAAGAGGAACCGTGCGGGTTCGTGGGAGAACGCAAAGAGCAAGGGTGCGGGTTCGTGGGGGAACGCAAAGAGCAAGGGTGCGGGTTCGTGGGGGAACGCAAAGAGCAAGGGTGCGGGTTCGTGGGGGAACGCAAAGAGCAAGGGTGCGGGTTCGTGGGGGAACGCAAAGAGCAAGGGTGCGGGTTCGTGGGGGAACGCAAAGAGGAACCGTGCGGGTTCGTGGGGGAACGCAAAGGGCAAGGGTGCGGGTTCGTGGGGGAACGCAAAGAGCAAGGGTGCGGGTTCGTGGGGGAACGCAAAGAGCAAGGGTGCGGGTTCGTGGGGGAACGCAAAGAGCAAGGGTGCGGGTTCGTGGGGGAACGCAAAGAGCAAGGGTGCGGGTTCGTGGGGGAACGCAAAGAGAAAGGGCGCGGGTTCGTGGTGGAACGCAAGGAGCAAGGGCGCGGGTTCGTGGGGGAACGCAAACAGGAACCGTGCGGGTTCATGGGGGAACGCAAAGAGGAACCGTGCGGGTTCGTGGGGGAACGCAAAGAGAAAGAGTGCGGGTTCGTGGGGGAACGCAAAGAGGAACCGTGCGGGTTCGTGGGGGAACGCAAAGAGGAACCGTGCGGGTTCGTGGGGGAACGCAAAGAGCAAGGGTGCGGTTTCGTGGGGGAACGCAAAGAGCAAGGGTGCGGGTTCGTTGGGGAACGCAAAGAGCAAGGGTGCGGGTTCGTGGGGGAACGCAAAGAGCAAGGGTGCGGGTTCGTGGGGGAACGCAAAGAGGAACCGTGCGGGTTCGTGGGGGAACGCAAAGAGCAAGGGTGCGGGTTCGTGGGGGAACGCAAAGAGCAAGGGTGCGGGTTCGTGGGGGAACGCAAAGAGCAAGGGTGCGGGTTCGTGGGGGAACGCAAAGAGCAAGGGTGCGGGTTCGTGGGGGAACGCAAAGAGCAAGGGTGCGGGTTCGTGGGGGAACGCAAAGAGCAAGGGTGCGGGTTCTTGGGGGAACGCAAAGAGGAACCGTGCGGGTTCGTGGGGGAACGCAAAGAGGAACCGTGCGGGTTCGTGGGGGAACGCAAAGAGCAAGGGTGCGGGTTCGTGGGGGAACGCAAAGAGCAAGGGTGCGGGTTCGTGGGGGAACGCAAAGAGCAAGGGTGCGGGTTCTTGGGGAGCGCAAAGAGCAAGGGTGCGGGTTCGTGGGGGAACGCAAAGAGGAACCGTGCGGGTTCGTGGGGGAACGCAAAGAGGAACCGTGCGGGTTCGTGGGGGAACGCAAAGAGGAACCGTGCGGGTTCATGGGGGAACGCAAAGAGCAAGGGTGCGGGTTCGTGGGGGAACGCAAAGAGCAAGGGTGCGGGTTCGTGGGGGAACGCAAAGAGCAAGGGTGCGGGTTCGTGGGGGAACGCAAAGAGGAACCGTGCGGGTTCGTGGGGGAACGCAAAGAGCAAGGGTGCGGGTTCGTGGGGGAACGCAAAGAGGAACCGTGCGGGTTCATGGGGGAACGCAAAGAGCAAGGGTGCGGGTTCGTGGGGGAACGCAAAGAGGAACCGTGCGGGTTCGTGGGGGAACGCAAAGAGCAAGGGTGCGGGTTCGTGGGGGAACGCAAAGAGGAACCGTGCGGGTTCGTGGGGGAACGCAAAGAGCAAGGGTGCGGGTTCGTGGGGGAACGCAAAGAGCAAGGGTGCGGGTTCGTGGGGGAACGCAAAGAGCAAGGGTGCGGGTTCGTGGGGGAACGCAAAGAGCAAGGGTGCGGGTTCGTGGGGGAACGCAAAGAGCAAGGGTGCGGGTTCGTGGGGGAACGCAAAGAGGAACCGTGCGGGTTCGTGGGGGAACGCAAAGAGCAAGGGTGCGGGTTCGTGGGGGAACGCAAAGAGCAAGGGTGCGGGTTCGTGGGGGAACGCAAAGAGCAAGGGTGCGGGTTCGTGGGGGAACGCAAAGAGCAAGGGTGCGGGTTCGTGGGGGAACGCAAAGAGCAAGGGTGCGGGTTCGTGGGGGAACGCAAAGAGCAAGGGTGCGGGTTCGTGGGGGAACGCAAAGAGGAACCGTGCGGGTTCGTGGGGGAACGCAAAGAGCAAGGGTGCGGGTTCGTGGGGGAATGCAAAGAGGAACCGTGCGGGTTCGTGGGGGAATGCAAAGAGCAAGGGTGCGGGTTCGTGGGGGAACGCAAAGAGCAAGGGTGCGGGTTCGTGGGGGAACGCAAAGAGCAAGGGTGCGGGTTCGTGGGGGAACGCAAAGAGCAAGGGTGCGGGTTCGTGGGGGAACGCAAAGAGCTAGGGTGCGGGTTCGTGGGGGAACGCAAAGAGGAACCGTGCGGGTTCGTGGGGGAACGCAAAGAGCAAGGGTGCGGGTTCGTGGGGGAACGCAAAGAGCAAGGGTGCGGGTTCGTGGGGGAACGCAAAGAGCAAGGGTGCGGGTTCGTGGGGGAACGCAAAGAGCAATGGTGCGGGTTCGTGGGGGAACGCAAAGAGGAACCGTGCGGGTTCGTGGGGGAACGCAAAGAGCAAGGGTGCGGGTTCGTGGGGGAACGCAAAGAGCAAGGGTGCGGGTTCGTGGGGGAACGCAAAGAGGAACCGTGCGGGTTCGTGGGGGAACGCAAAGAGGAACCGTGCGGGTTCGTGGGGGAACGCAAAGAGCAAGGGTGCGGGTTCGTGGGGGAACGCAAAGAGGAACCGTGCGTGTTCGTGGGGGAACGCAAAGAGCAAGGGTGCGGGTTCGTGGGGGAACGCAAAGAGGAATGGTGCGGGTTCGTGGGGGAACGCAAAGAGCAAGGGTGCGGGTTCGTGGGGGAACGCAAAGAGCAAGGGTGCGGGTTCGTGGGGGAACGCAAAGAGCAAGGGTGCGGGTTCGTGGGGGAACGCAAAGAGCAAGGGTGCGGGTTCGTGGGGGAACGCAAAGAGGAACCGTGCGGGTTCGTGGGGGAACGTAAAGAGGAACCGTGCGGGTTCGTGGGGGAACGCAAAGAGGAACCGTGCGGGTTCGTGGGGGAACGCAAAGAGCAAGGGTGCGGGTTCGTGGGGGAACGCAAAGAGCAAGGGTGCGGGTTCGTGGGGGAACGCAAAGAGCAAGGGTGCGGGTTCGTGGGGGAACGCAAAGAGCAAGGGTGCGGGTTCGTGGGGGAACGCAAAGAGCAAGGGTGCGGGTTCGTGGGGGAACGCAAAGAGCAAGGGTGCGGGTTCGTGGGGGAACGCAAAGAGCAAGGGTGCGGGTTCGTGGGGGAACGCAAAGAGCAAGGGTGCGGGTTCGTGGGGGAACGCAAAGAGCAAGGGTGCGGGTTCGTGGGGGAACGCAAAGAGGAACCGTGCGGGTTCGTGGGGGAACGCAAAGAGCATGGGTGCGGGTTCGTGGGGGAACGCAAAGAGGAACCGTGCGGGTTCGTGGGGGAACGCAAAGAGCAAGGGTGCGGGTTCGTGGGGGAACGCCAAGAGCAAGGGTGCGGGTTCGTGGGGGAACGCAAAGAGCAAGGGTGCGGGTTCGTGGGGGAACGCAAAGAGCAAGGGTGCGGGTTCGTGGGGGAACGCAAAGAGCAAGGGTGCGGGTTCGTGGGGGAACGCAAAGAGCAAGGGTGCGGGTTCGTGGGGGAACGCAAAGAGCAAGGGTGCGGGTTCGTGGGGGAACGCAAAGAGCAAGGGTGCGGGTTCGTGGGGGAACGCAAAGAGCAAGGGTGCGGGTTCGTGGGGGAACGCAAAGAGGAACCGTGCGGGTTCGTGGGGGAACGCAAAGAGGAACCGTGCGGGTTCGTGGGGGAACGCAAAGAGCAAGGGTGCGGGTTCGTGGGGGAACGCAAAGAGCAAGGGTGCGGGTTCGTGGGGGAACGCAAAGAGCAAGGGTGCGGGTTCGTGGGGGAACGCAAAGAGCAAGGGTGCGGGTTCGTGGGGGAACGCAAAGAGCAAGGGTGCGGGTTCGTGGGGGAACGCAAAGAGCAAGGGTGCGGGTTCGTGGGGGAACGCAAAGAGCAAGGGTGCGGGTTCGTGGGGGAACGCAAAGAGCAAGGGTGCGGGTTCGTGGGGGAACGCAAAGAGCAAGGGTGCGGGTTCGTGGGGGAACGCAAAGAGCAAGGGTGCGGGTTCGTGGGGGAACGCAAAGAGCAAGGGTGCGGGTTCGTGGGGGAACGCAAAGAGCAAGGGTGCGGGTTCGTGGGGGAACGCAAAGAGCAAGGGTGCGGGTTCGTGGGGGAACGCAAAGTGCAAGGGTGCGGGTTCGTGGGGGAATGCAAAGAGGAACCGTGCGGGTTCGTGGGGGAATGCAAAGAGGAACCGTGCGGGTTCGTGGGGGAACGCAAAGAGCAAGGGTGCGGGTTCGTGGGGGAACGCAAAGAGCATGGGTGCGGGTTCGTGGGGGAACGCAAAGAGCAAGGGTGCGGGTTCGTGGGGGAACGCAAAGAGGAACCGTGCGGGTTCGTGGGGGAACGCAAAGGGCAAGGGTGCGGGTTCGTGGGGGAACGCAAAGAGCAAGGGTGCGGGTTCGTGGGGGAACGCAAAGAGCAAGGGTGCGGGTTCGTGGGGGAACGCAAAGAGCAAGGGTGCGGGTTCGTGGGGGAACGCAAAGAGCAAGGGTGCGGGTTCGTGGGGGAACGCAAAGAGAAAGGGTGCGGGTTCGTGGGGGAACGCAAAGAGCAAGGGCGCGGGTTCGTGGTGGAACGCAAGGAGCAAGGGCGCGGGTTCGTGGGGGAACGCAAAGAGGAACCGTGCGGGTTCATGGGGGAACGCAAAGAGGAACCGTGCGGGTTCGTGGGGGAACGCAAAGAGAAAGAGTGCGGGTTCGTGGGGGAACGCAAAGAGGAACCGTGCGGGTTCGTGGGGGAACGCAAAGAGGAACCGTGCGGGTTCGTGGGGGAACGCAAAGAGCAAGGGTGCGGGTTCGTGGGGGAACGCAAAGAGCAAGGGTGCGGGTTCGTTGGGGAACGCAAAGAGCAAGGGTGCGGGTTCGTGGGGGAACGCAAAGAGCAAGGGTGCGGGTTCGTGGGGGAACGCAAAGAGCAAGGGTGCGGGTTCGTGGGGGAACGCAAAGAGGAACCCTGCGGGTTCGTGGGGGAACGCAAAGAGCAAGGGTGCGGGTTCGTGGGGGAACGCAAAGAGCAAGGGTGCGGGTTCGTGGGGGAACGCAAAGAGCAAGGGTGCGGGTTCGTGGGGGAACGCAAAGAGCAAGGGTGCGGGTTCTTGGGGGAACGCAAAGAGGAACCGTGCGGGTTCGTGGGGGAACGCAAAGAGGAACCGTGCGGGTTCGTGGGGGAACGCAAAGAGCAAGGGTGCGGGTTCGTGGGGGAACGCAAAGAGCAAGGGTGCGGGTTCGTGGGGGAACGCAAAGAGCAAGGGTGCGGGTTCGTGGGGGAACGCAAAGAGCAAGGGTGCGGGTTCGTGGGGGAACGCAAAGAGGAACGGTGCGGGTTCGTGGGGGAACGCAAAGAGCAAGGGTGCGGGTTCGTGGGGGAACGCAAAGAGGAACCGTGCGGGTTCGTGGGGGAACGCAAAGAGCAAGGGTGCGGGTTCGTGGGGGAACGCAAAGAGCAAGGGTGCGGGTTCGTGGGGGAACGCAAAGAGGAACCGTGCGGGTTCGTGGGGGAACGCAAAGAGCAAGGGTGCGGGTTCGTGGGGGAACGCAAAGAGGAACCGTGCGGGTTCATGGGGGAACGCAAAGAGCAAGGGTGCTGGTTCGTGGGGGAACGCAAAGAGGAACCGTGCGGGTTCGTGGGGGAACGCAAAGAGCAAGGGTGCGGGTTCGTGGGGGAACGCAAAGAGGAACCGTGCGGGTTCGTGGGGGAACGCAAAGAGCAAGGGTGCAGGTTCGTGGGGGAACGCAAAGAGCAAGGGTGCGGGTTCGTGGGGGAACGCAAAGAGCAAGGGTGCGGGTTCGTGGGGGAACGCAAAGAGCAAGGGTGCGGGTTCGTGGGGGAACGCAAAGAGCAAGGGTGCGGGTTCGTGGGGGAACGCAAAGAGCAAGGGTGCGGGTTCGTGGGGGAACGCAAAGAGGAACCGTGCGGGTTCGTGGGGGAACGCAAAGAGCAAGGGTGCGGGTTCGTGGGGGAACGCAAAGAGCAAGGGTGCGGGTTCGTGGGGGAACGCAAAGAGCAAGGGTGCGGGTTCGTGGGGGAACGCAAAGAGCAAGGGTGCGGGTTCGTGGGGGAACGCAAAGAGCAAGGGTGCGGGTTCGTGGGGGAACGCAAAGAGCAAGGGTGCGGGTTCGTGGGGGAACGCAAAGAGGAACCGTGCGGGTTCGTGGGGGAACGCAAAGAGCAAGGGTGCGGGTTCGTCGGGGAATGCAAAGAGCAAGGGTGCGGGTTCGTGGGGGAACGCAAAGAGCAAGGGTGCGGGTTCGTGGGGGAACGCAAAGAGCAAGGGTGCGGGTTCGTGGGGGAACGCAAAGAGCAAGGGTGCGGGTTCGTGGGGGAACGCAAAGAGCTAGGGTGCGGGTTCGTGGGGGAACGCAAAGAGGAACCGTGCGGGTTCGTGGGGGAACGCAAAGAGCAAGGGTGCGGGTTCGTGGGGGAACGCAAAGAGCAAGGGTGCGGGTTCGTGGGGGAACGCAAAGAGCAAGGGTGCGGGTTCGTGGGGGAACGCAAAGAGCAAGGGTGCGGGTTCGTGGGGGAACGCAAAGAGGAACCGTGCGGGTTCGTGGGGGAACGCAAAGAGCAAGGGTGCGGGTTCGTTGGGGAACGCAAAGAGCAAGGGTGCGGGTTCTTGGGGGAACGCAAAGAGGAACCGTGCGGGTTCGTGGGGGAACGCAAAGAGGAACCGTGCGGGTTCGTGGGGGAACGCAAAGAGCAAGGGTGCGGGTACGTGGGGGAACGCAAAGAGCAAGGGTGCGGGTTCGTGGGGGAACGCAAAGAGAAAGGGTGCGGGTTCGTGGGGGAACGCAAAGAGCAAGGGTGCGGGTTCGTGGGGGAACGCAAAGCGGAACCCTGCGGGTTCGTGGGGGAACGCAAAGAGCAAGGGTGTGGGTTCGTGGGGGAACGCAAAGAGCAAGGGTGCGGGTTCGTGGGGGAACGCAAAGAGCAAGGGTGCGGGTTCGTGGGGGAACGCAAAGAGCAAGGGTGCGGGTTCGTGGGGGAACGCAAAGAGGAACCGTGCGGGTTCATGGGGGAACGCAAAGAGGAACCGTGCGGGTTCGTGGGGGAATGCAAAGAGGAACCGTGTGGGTTCGTGGGGGAACGCAAAGAGCAAGGGTGCGGGTTCGTGTGGGAACGCAAAGAGCAAGGGTGCGGGTTCATGGGGGAACGCAAAGCGCAAGGGTGCGGGTTCGTGGGGGAACGCAAAGCGCAAGGGTGTGGGTTCGTGGGGGAACGCAAAGAGCACGGGTGCGGGTTCGTGGGGGAACGCAAAGAGGAACCGTGCGGGTTCGTGGGGGAACGCAAAGAGCAAGGGTGCGGGTTTGTGGGGGAACGCAAAGAGCAAGGGTGCGGGTTCGTGGGGGAACGCAAAGAGCAAGGGTGCGGGTTCGTGCGGGAACGCAAAGAGCCAGGGTGCGGGTTCGTGGGGGAACGCAAAGAGCTAGGGTGCGGGTTCGTGGGGGAACGCAAAGTGCAAGGGTGCGGGTTCATGGGGGAACGCAAAGAGCAAGGGTGCGGGTTCGTGGGGGAACGCAAAGAGCAATGGTGCGGGTTCGTGGGGGAACGCAAAGAGCAAGGGTGCGGGTTCGTGAGGGAACGCAAAGAGCAAGGGTGCGGGTTCGTGGGGGAACGCAAAGAACAAGGGTGCGGGTTCGTGGGGGAACGCAAAGAGCTAGGGTGCGGGTTCGTGAGGGAACGCAAAGAGCTAGGGTGCGGGTTCGTGGGGGAACGCAAAGAGCAATGGTGCGGGTTCGTGGGGGAACGCAAAGAGGAACCGTGCGGGTTCGTGGGGGAACGCAAAGAGGAACCGTGCGGGTTCGTGGGGGAATGCAAAGAGGAACCGTGCGGGTTCTTGGGGGAACGCAAAGAGGAACCGTGCGGGTTCGTGTGGGAACGCAAAGAGGAACCGTGCGGGTTCGTGGGGGAACGCAATGAGCAAGGGTGCGGGTTCGTGGGGGAACGCAAAGAGCAAGGGTGCGGGTTCGTGGGGGAACGCAAAGAGGAACGGTGCGGGTTCGTGGGGGAACGCAAAGAGGAACCGTGCGGGTTCGTGGGGGAACGCAAAGAGCAAGGGTGCGGGTTCGTGGGGGAACGCAAAGAGGAACGGTGCGGGTTCGTGGGGGAACGCAAAGAGCAAGGGTGCGGGTTCGTGGGGGAACGCAAAGAGCAAGGGTGCGGGTTCGTGGGGGAACGCAAAGAGCAAGGGTGCGGGTTCGTGGGGGAACGCAAAGAGCAAGGGTGCGGGTTCGTGGGGGAACGCAAAGAGCAAGGGTGCGGGTTCGTGGGGGAACGCAAAGAGCAAGGGTGCGGGTTCGTGGGGGAACGCAAAGAGGAACGGTGTGGGTTCGTGGGGGAACGCAAAGAGCAAGGGTGCGGGTTCGTGGGGGAACGCAAAGAGCAAGGGTGCGGGTTCGTGGGGGAACGCAAAGAGCAAGGGTGCGGGTTCTTGGGGGAACGCAAAGAGCAAGGGTGTGGGTTCGTGGGGGAACGCAAAGAGCAAGGGTGCGGGTTCGTGGGGGAACGCAAAGAGCAAGGGTGCGGGTTCGTGGGGGAATGCAAAGAGCAAGGGTGCGGGTTCGTGGGGGAACGCAAAGAGCAAGGGTGCGGGTTCGTGGGGGAACGCCAAGAGGAACCGTGCGGGTTCGTGGGGGAACGCAAAGAGCAAGGGTGCGGGTTCGTGGGGGAACGCTAAGAGGAACCGTGTGGGTTCGTGGGGGAACGCAAAGAGCAAGGGTGCGGGTTCGTGGGGGAACGCAAAGAGCAAGGGTGCGGGTTCGTGGGGGAACGCAAAGAGCAAGGGTGCGGGTTCGTGGGGGAACGCAAAGAGCAAGGGTGCGGGTTCTTGGGGAACGCAAAGAGCAAGGGTGCGGGTTCGTGGGGGAACGCAAAGAGCTAGGGTGCGGGTTCGTGGGGGAACGCAAAGAGCAAGGGTGCGGGTTTTTGGGGAACGCAAAGAGCAAGGGTGCGGGTTCGTGGGGGAACGCAAAGAGCAAGGGTGCGGGTTCGTGGGGGAACGCAAAGAGCAAGGGTGCGGGTTCGTGGGGGAACGCAAAGAGCAAGGGTGCGGGTTCGTGGGGGAACGCAAAGAGCAAGGGTGCGGGTTCGTGGGGGAACGCAAAGAGGAACCGTGCGGGTTCATGGGGGAACGCAAAGAGGAACCGTGCGGGTTCGTGGGGGAATGCAAAGAGGAACCGTGTGGGTTCGTGGGGGAACGCAAAGAGCAAGGGTGCGGGTTCGTGTGGGAACGCAAAGAGCAAGGGTGCGGGTTCATGGGGGAACGCAAAGAGCAAGGGTGCGGGTTCGTGGGGGAACGCAAAGAGGAATGGTGCGGGTTCGTGGGGGAACACAAAGAGCAAGGGTGCGGGTTCGTGGGGGAACGCAAAGCGCAAGGGTGCGGGTTCGTGGGGGAACGCAAAGCGCAAGGGTGCGGGTTCATGGGGGAACGCAAAGAGCAAGGGTGCGGGTTCGTGGGGGAACGCAAAGAGGAACCGTGCGGGTTCGTGCGGGAACGCAAAGAGCAAGGGTGCGGGTTTGTGGGGGAACGCAAAGAGCAAGGGTGCGGGTTCGTGGGGGAACGCAAAGAGCAAGGGTGCGGGTTCGTGCGGGAACGCAAAGAGCCAGGGTGCGGGTTCGTGGGGGAACGCAAAGAGCTAGGGTGCGGGTTCATGGGGGAACGCAAAGTGCAAGGGTGCGGGTTCATGGGGGAACGCAAAGAGGAACCGTGCGGGTTCGTGGGGGAATGCAAAGAGGAACCGTGTGGGTTCGTGGGGGAACGCAAAGAGCAATGGTGCGGGTTCGTGGGGGAACGCAAAGAGCAAGGGTGCGGGTTCGTGAGGGAACGCAAAGAGCAAGGGTGCGGGTTCGTGGGGGAACGCAAAGAACAAGGGTGCGGGTTCGTGGGGGAACGCAAAGAGCTAGGGTGCGGGTTCGTGAGGGAACGCAAAGAGCTAGGGTGCGGGTTCGTGGGGGAACGCAAAGAGCAATGGTGCGGGTTCGTGGGGGAACGCAAAGAGGAACCGTGCGGGTTCGTGGGGGAACGCAAAGAGGAACCGTGCGGGTTCGTGGGGGAACGCAAAGAGCAAGGGTGCGGGTTCGTGGGGGAACGAAAAGAGCAAGGGTGCGGATTCGTGGGGGAACGTAAAGAGCAAGGGTGCGGGTTCGTGGGGGAACGCAAAGAGGAACCGTGCGGGTTCTTGGGGGAACGCAAAGAGGAACCGTGCGGGTTCGTGTGGGAACGCAAAGAGGAACCGTGCGGGTTCGTGGGGGAACGCAATGAGCAAGGGTGCGGGTTCGTGGGGGAACGCAAAGAGCAAGGGTGCGGGTTCGTGGGGGAACGCAAAGAGGAACGGTGCGGGTTCGTGGGGGAACGCAAAGAGCAAGGGTGCGGGTTCGTGGGGGAACGCAAAGAGCAAGGGTGCGGGTTCGTGGGGGAACGCAAAGAGGAACGGTGCGGGTTCGTGGGGGAACGCAAAGAGCAAGGGTGCGGGTTCGTGGGGGAACGCAAAGAGCAAGGGTGCGGGTTCGTGGGGGAACGCAAAGAGCAAGGGTGCGGGTTCGTGGGGGAACGCAAAGAGGAACGGTGTGGGTTCGTGGGGGAACGCAAAGAGCAAGGGTGCGGGTTCGTGGGGGAACGCAAAGAGCAAGGGTGCGGGTTCGTGGGGGAACGCAAAGAGCAAGGGTGCGGGTTCGTGGGGGAACGCAAAGAGCAAGGGTGCGGGTTCGTGGGGGAACGCAAAGAGCAAGGGTGCGGGTTCGTGGGGGAACGCAAAGAGGAACGGTGCGGGTTCGTGGGGGAACGCAAAGAGCAAGGGTGCGGGTTCGTGGGGGAACGCAAAGAGCAAGGGTGCGGGTTCGTGGGGGAACGCAAAGAGCAAGGGTGCGGGTTCGTGGGGGAACGCAAAGAGGAACGGTGTGGGTTCGTGGGGGAACGCAAAGAGCAAGGGTGCGGGTTCGTGGGGGAACGCAAAGAGCAAGGGTGCGGGTTCGTGGGGGAACGCAAAGAGCAAGGGTGCGGGTTCGTGGGGGAACGCAAAGAGCAAGGGTGCGGGTTCGTGGGGGAACGCAAAGAGCAAGGGTGCAGGTTCGTGGGGGAACGCAAAGAGCAAGGGTGCGGGTTCGTGGGGGAACGCAAAGAGCAAGGGTGCGGGTTCGTGGGGGAACGCAAAGAGCAAGGGTGCGGGTTCGTGGGGGAACGCAAAGAGGAACCGTGCGGGTTCGTGGGGGAACGCAAAGAGCAAGGGTGCGGGTTCGTGGGGGAACGCAAAGAGGAACCGTGCGGGTTCGTGGGGGAACGCAAAGAGCAAGGGTGCGGGTTCGTGGGGGAACGCAAAGAGCAAGGGTGCGGGTTCGTGGGGGAACGCTAAGAGGAACCGTGTGGGTTCGTGGGGGAACGCAAAGAGCAAGGGTGCGGGTTCGTGGGGGAACGCAAAGAGCAAGGGTGCGGGTTCGTGGGGGAACGCAAAGAGCAAGGGTGCGGGTTCGTGGGGGAACGCAAAGAGCAAGGGTGCGGGTTCGTGGGGGAACGCAAAGAGCAAGGGTGCGGGTTCGTGGGGGAACGCAAAGAGCTAGGGTGCGGGTTCGTGGGGGAACGCAAAGAGCTAGGGTGCGGGTTCGTGGGGGAACGCAAAGTGCAATGGTGCAGGTTCGTGGGGGAACACAAAGAGCAAGGGTGCGGGTTCGTGGGGGAACGCAAAGAGGAACCGTGCGGGTTCGTGGGGGAACGCAAAGAGCAAGGGTGCGGGTTTTTGGGGAACGCAAAGAGCAAGGGTGCGGGTTCGTGGGGGAACGCAAAGAGCTAGGGTGCGGGTTCGTGGGGGAACGCAAAGAGGAACGGTGCGGGTTCGTGGGGGAACGCAAAGAGGAACGGTGCGGGTTCGTGGGGGAACGCAAAGAGCAAGGGAGCGGGTTCGTGGGGGAACGCAAAGAGCAAGGGTGCGGGTTCGTGGGGGAACGCAAAGAGAAAGGGTGCGGGTTCGTGGGGGAACGCAAAGAGCAAGGGTGCGGGTTCGTGGGGGAACGCAAAGAGCAAGGGTGCGGGTTCGTGGGGGAACGCAAAGAGGAACGGTGCGGGTTCGTGGGGGAACGCAAAGAGCAAGGGTGCGGGTTCGTGGGGGAACGCAAAGAGGAACCGTGCGGGTTCGTGGGGGAACGCAAAGAGGAACCGTGCGGGTTCATGGGGGAACGCAAAGAGCAAGGGTGCGGGTTCGTGGGGAACGCAAAGAGCAAGGGTGCGGGTTCGTGGGGGAACGCAAAGAGCAAGGGTGCGGGTTCGTGGGGGAACGCAAAGAGCAAGGGTGCGGGTTCGTGGGGGAACGCAAAGAGCAAGGGTGCGGGTTCGTGGGGGAACGCAAAGAGCAAGGGTGCGGGTTCGTGGGGGAACGCAAAGAGCAAGGGTGCGGGTTCGTGGGGGAACGCAAAGAGCAAGGGTGCGGGTTCGTGGGGGAACGCAAAGAGCAAGGGTGCGGGTTCGTGGGGGAACGCAAAGAGCAAGGGTGCGGGTTCGTGGGGGAACGCAAAGAGCAAGGGTGCGGGTTCGTGGGGGAACGCAAAGAGCAAGGGTGCGGGTTCGTGGGGGAACGCAAAGAGGAACCGTGCGGGTTCGTGGGGGAACGCAAAGAGCAAGGGTGCGGGTTCGTGGGGGAACGCAAAGAGCAAGGGTGCGGGTTCGTGGGGGAACGCTAAGAGGAACCGTGTGGGTTCGTGGGGGAACGCAAAGAGCAAGGGTGCGGGTTCGTGGGGGAACGCAAAGAGCAAGGGTGCGGGTTCGTGGGGGAACGCAAAGAGCAAGGGTGCGGGTTCGTGGGGGAACGCAAAGAGCAAGGGTGTGGGTTCGTGGGGGAACGCAAAGAGCAAGGGTGCGGGTTCGTGGGGGAACGCAAAGAGCTAGGGTGCGGGTTCGTGGGGGAACGCAAAGAGCTAGGGTGCGGGTTCGTGGGGGAACGCAAAGTGCAATGGTGCAGGTTCGTGGGGGAACGCAAAGAACAAGGGTGCGGGTTCGTGGGGGAACGCAAAGAGGAACCGTGCGGGTTCGTGGGGGAACGCAAAGAGCAAGGGTGCGGGTTTGTGGGGGAACGCAAAGAGCAAGGGTGCGGGTTCGTGGGGGAACGCAAAGAGGAACGGTGCGGGTTCATGGGGGAACGCAAAGAGGAACGGTGCGGGTTCGTGGGGGAACGCAAAGAGCAAGGGTGCGGGTTCGTGGGGGAACGCAAAGAGCAAGGGTGCGGGTTCGTGGGGGAACGCAAAGAGCAAGGGTGCGGGTTCGTGGGGGAACGCAAAGAGCAAGGGTGCGGGTTCGTGGGGGAACGCAAAGAGCAAGGGTGCGGGTTCGTGGGGGAACGCAAAGAGGAACGGTGCGGGTTCGTGGGGGAACGCAAAGAGCAAGGGTGCGGGTTCGTGGGGGAACGCAAAGAGGAACCGTGCGGGTTCGTGGGGGAACGCAAAGAGGAACCGTGCGGGTTCATGGGGGAACGCAAAGAGCAAGGGTGCGGGTTCGTGGGGAACGCAAAGAGCAAGGGTGCGGGTTCGTGGGGGAACGCAAAGAGCAAGGGTGCGGGTTCGTGGGGGAACGCAAAGAGCAAGGGTGCGGGTTCGTGGGGGAACGCAAAGAGCAAGGGTGCGGGTTCGTGGGGGAACGCAAAGAGCAAGGGTGCGGGTTCGTGGGGGAACGCAAAGAGCAAGGGTGCGGGTTCGTGGGGGAACGCAAAGAGCAAGGGTGCGGGTTCGTGGGGGAACGCAAAGAGCAAGGGTGCGGGTTCGTGGGGGAACGCAAAGAGCAAGGGTGCGGGTTCGTGGGGGAACGCAAAGAGCAAGGGTGCGGGTTCGTGGGGGAACGCAAAGAGCAAGGGTGCGGGTTCGTGGGGGAACTCAAAGAGGAACCGTGCGGGTTCGTGGGGGAACGCAAAGAGCAAGGGTGCGGGTTCGTGGGGGAATGCAAAGAGGAACCGTGCGGGTTCGTGGGGGAACGCAAAGAGCAAGGGTGCGGGTTCGTGGGGGAACGCAAAGAGCAAGGGTGCGGGTTCGTGGGGGAACGCAAAGAGCAAGGGTGCGGGTTCGTGGGGGAACGCAAAGAGCAAGGGTGCGGGTTCGTGGGGGAACGCAAAGAGGAACCGTGCGGGTTCGTGGGGGAACGCAAAGAGGAACCGTGCGGGTTCGTGGGGGAACGCAAAGAGCAAGGGTGCGGGTTCGTGGGGGAACGCAAAGAGCAAGGGTGTGGGTTCGTGGGGGAACGCAAAGAGGAACCGTGCGGGTTCGTGGGGGAACGCAAAGAGCAAGGGTGCGGGTTCGTTGGGGAACGCAAAGAGGAACCGTGCGGGTTCTTGGGGGAACGCAAAGAGGAACCGTGCGGGTTCGTGGGGGAACGCAAAGAGGAACCGTGCGGGTTCGTGGGGGAACGCAAAGAGCAAGGGTGCGGGTACGTGGGGGAACGCAAAGAGCAAGGGTGCGGGTTCGTGGGGGAACGCAAAGAGCAAGGGTGCGGGTTCGTGGGGGAACGCAAAGAGCAAGGGTGCGGGTTCGTGGGGGAACGCAAAGAGGAACCCTGCGGGTTCGTGGGGGAACGCAAAGAGCAAGGGTGCGGGTTCGTGGGGGAACGCAAAGAGGAACCGTGCGGGTTCGTGGGGGAACGCAAAGAGCAAGGGTGCGGGTTCGTGGGGGAACGCAAAGAGCAAGGGTGCGGGTTCGTGGGGGAACGCAAAGAGCAAGGGTGCGGGTTCGTGGGGGAATGCAAAGAGCAAGGGTGCGGGTTCGTGGGGGAACGCAAAGAGCAAGGGTGCGGGTTCGTGGGGGAACGCAAAGAGGAACCGTGCGGGTTCGTGGGGGAACGCAAAGAGCAAGGGTGCGGGTTCGTGGGGGAACGCAAAGAGCAAGGGTGCGGGTTCGTGGGGGAACGCAAAGAGCAAGGGTGTGGGTTCGTGGGGGAACGCAAAGAGCAAGGGTGCGGGTTCGTGGGGGAACGCAAAGAGCAAGGGTGCGGGTTCGTGGGGGAACGCAAAGAGGAACCGTGCGGGTTCGTGGGGGAACGCAAAGAGGAACCGTGCGGGTTCGTGGGGGAACGCAAATAGCAAGGGTGCGGGTTCGTTGGGGAACGCAAATAGCAAGGGTGCGGGTTCGTGGGGGAACGCAAATAGCAAGGGTGCGGGTTCGTGGGGGAACGCAAAGAGGAACCGTGCGGGTTCGTGGGGGAACGCAAAGTGCAAGGGTGCGGGTTCGTGGGGGAACGCAAAGAGCAAGGGTGCGGGTTCGTGGGGGAACGCAAAGAGCAAGGGTGCGGGTTCGTGGGGGAACGCAAAGAGCAAGGGTGCGCGTTCGTGGGGGAACGCAAAGAGCAAGGGTGCGGGTTCATGGGGGAACGCAAAGAGCAAGGGTGCGGGTTCGTGGGGGAACGCAAAGAGGAACCGTGCGGGTTCATGGGGGAACGCAAAGAGGAACCGTGCGGGTTCATGGGGGAATGCAAAGAGGAACCGTGTGGGTTCGTGGGGGAACGCAAAGAGCAAGGGTGCGGGTTCCTGTGGGAACGCAAAGAGCAAGGGTGCGGGTTCATGGGGGAACGCAAAGAGCAAGGGTGCGGGTTCGTGGGGGAACGCAAAGAGGAATGGTGCGGGTTCGTGGGGGAACACAAAGAGCAAGGGTGCGGGTTCGTGGGGGAACGCAAAGCGCAAGGGTGCGGGTTCGTGGGGGAACGCAAAGAGCAAGGGTGCGGGTTCGTGGGGGAACGCAAAGAGCAAGGGTGCGGGTTCGTGGGGGAACGCAAAGAGGAACGGTGCGGGTTCGTGGGGGAACGCAAAGTGCAAGGGTGCGGGTTCGTGGGGGAACTCAAAGAGGAACCGTGCGGGTTCGTGGGGGAACGCAAAGAGCAAGGGTGCGGGTTCGTGGGGGAATGCAAAGAGGAACCGTGCGGGTTCGTGGGGGAACGCAAAGAGCAAGGGTGCGGGTTCGTGGGGGAACGCAAAGAGCAAGGGTGCGGGTTCGTGGGGGAACGCAAAGAGCAAGGGTGCGGGTTCGTGGGGGAACGCAAAGAGCAAGGGTGCGGGTTCGTGGGGGAACGCAAAGAGGAACCGTGCGGGTTCGTGGGGGAACGCAAAGAGGAACCGTGCGGGTTCGTGGGGGAACGCAAAGAGCAAGGGTGCGGGTTCGTGCGGGAACGCAAAGAGCAAGGGTGCGGGTTCGTGGGGGAACGCAAAGAGCAAGGGTGCGGGTTCGTGGGGGAACGCAAAGAGCAAGGGTGTGGGTTCGTGGGGGAACGCAAAGAGGAACCGTGCGGGTTCGTGGGGGAACGCAAAGAGCAAGGGTGCGGGTTCGTTGGGGAACGCAAAGAGGAACCGTGCGGGTTCTTGGGGGAACGCAAAGAGGAACCGTGCGGGTTCGTGGGGGAACGCAAAGAGGAACCGTGCGGGTTCGTGGGGGAACGCAAAGAGCAAGGGTGCGGGTACGTGGGGGAACGCAAAGAGCAAGGGTGCGGGTTCGTGGGGGAACGCAAAGAGCAAGGGTGCGGGTTCGTGGGGGAACGCAAAGAGCAAGGGTGCGGGTTCGTGGGGGAACGCAAAGAGGAACCCTGCGGGTTCGTGGGGGAACGCAAAGAGCAAGGGTGCGGGTTCGTGGGGGAACGCAAAGAGGAACCGTGCGGGTTCGTGGGGGAACGCAAAGAGCAAGGGTGCGGGTTCGTGGGGGAACGCAAAGAGCAAGGGTGCGGGTTCGTGGGGGAACGCAAAGAGCAAGGGTGCGGGTTCGTGGGGGAATGCAAAGAGCAAGGGTGCGGGTTCGTGGGGGAACGCAAAGAGCAAGGGTGCGGGTTCGTGGGGGAACGCAAAGAGGAACCGTGCGGGTTCGTGGGGGAACGCAAAGAGCAAGGGTGCGGGTTCGTGGGGGAACGCAAAGAGCAAGGGTGCGGGTTCGTGGGGGAACGCAAAGAGCAAGGGTGTGGGTTCGTGGGGGAACGCAAAGAGCAAGGGTGCGGGTTCGTGGGGGAACGCAAAGAGCAAGGGTGCGGGTTCGTGGGGGAACGCAAAGAGGAACCGTGCGGGTTCGTGGGGGAACGCAAAGAGGAACCGTGCGGGTTCGTGGGGGAACGCAAATAGCAAGGGTGCGGGTTCGTTGGGGAACGCAAATAGCAAGGGTGCGGGTTCGTGGGGGAACGCAAATAGCAAGGGTGCGGGTTCGTGGGGGAACGCAAAGAGGAACCGTGCGGGTTCGTGGGGGAACGCAAAGTGCAAGGGTGCGGGTTCGTGGGGGAACGCAAAGAGCAAGGGTGCGGGTTCGTGGGGGAACGCAAAGAGCAAGGGTGCGGGTTCGTGGGGGAACGCAAAGAGCAAGGGTGCGCGTTCGTGGGGGAACGCAAAGAGCAAGGGTGCGGGTTCATGGGGGAACGCAAAGAGCAAGGGTGCGGGTTCGTGGGGGAACGCAAAGAGGAACCGTGCGGGTTCATGGGGGAACGCAAAGAGGAACCGTGCGGGTTCATGGGGGAATGCAAAGAGGAACCGTGTGGGTTCGTGGGGGAACGCAAAGAGCAAGGGTGCGGGTTCCTGTGGGAACGCAAAGAGCAAGGGTGCGGGTTCATGGGGGAACGCAAAGAGCAAGGGTGCGGGTTCGTGGGGGAACGCAAAGAGGAATGGTGCGGGTTCGTGGGGGAACACAAAGAGCAAGGGTGCGGGTTCGTGGGGGAACGCAAAGCGCAAGGGTGCGGGTTCGTGGGGGAACGCAAAGAGCAAGGGTGCGGGTTCGTGGGGGAACGCAAAGAGCAAGGGTGCGGGTTCGTGGGGGAACGCAAAGAGGAACGGTGCGGGTTCGTGGGGGAACGCAAAGAGCAAGGGTGCGGGTTCGTGGGGGAACGCAAAGAGCAAGGGTGCGGGTTCGTGGGGGAACGCAAAGAGCAAGGGTGCGGGTTCGTGGGGGAACGCAAAGAGCAAGGGTGCGGGTTCGTGGGGGAACGCAAAGAGCAAGGGTGCGGGTTCGTGGGGGAACGCAAAGAGCAAGGGTGCGGGTTCGTGGGGGAACGCAAAGAGGAACGGTGAGGGTTCGTGGGGGAACGCAAAGAGCAAGGGTGCGGGTTCGTGGGGGAACGCAAAGAGCAAGGGTGCGGGTTCGTGGGGGAACGCAAAGAGCAAGGGTGCGGGTTCGTGGGGGAACGCAAAGAGCAAGGGTGCGGGTTCGTGGGGGAACGCAAAGAGCAAGGGTGCGGGTTCGTGGGGGAACGCAAAGAGCAAGGGTGCGGGTTCGTGGGGGAAAGCAAAGAGCAAGGGTGCGGGTTCGTGGGGGAACGCAAAGAGGAACCGTGCGGGTTCGTGGGGGAACGCAAAGAGCAAGGGTGCGGGTTCGTGGGGGAACGCAAAGAGCAAGGGTGCGGGTTCGTGGGGGAACGCTAAGAGGAACCGTGTGGGTTCGTGGGGGAACGCAAAGAGCAAGGGTGCGGGTTCGTGGGGGAACGCAAAGAGCAAGGGTGCGGGTTCGTGGGGGAACGCAAAGAGCAAGGGTGCGGGTTCGTGGGGGAACGCAAAGAGCAAGGGTGCGGGTTCTTGGGGAACGCAAAGAGCAAGGGTGCGGGTTCGTGGGGGAACGCAAAGAGCTAGGGTGCGGGTTCGTGGGGGAACGCAAAGAGCTAGGGTGCGGGTTCGTGGGGGAACGCAAAGTGCAATGGTGCAGGTTCATGGGGGAACGCAAAGAGCAAGTGTGCGGGTTCGTGGGGGAACGCAAAGAGGAACCGTGCGGGTTCGTGGGGGAACGCAAAGAGCAAGGGTGCGGGTTCGTGGGGGAACGCAAAGAGCAAGGGTGCGGGTTCGTGGGGGAACGCAAAGAGCTAGGGTGCGGGTTCGTGGGGGAACGCAAAGAGCTAAGGTGCGGGTTCGTGGGGGAACGCAAAGAGCAAGGGTGCGGGTTCGTGGGGGAACGCAAAGAGCAAGGGTGCGGGTTCGTGGGGGAACGCAAAGAGGAACCGTGCGGGTTCGTGGGGGAACGCAAAGAGGAACCGTGCGGGTTCGTGGGGGAACGCAAAGAGCAAGGGTGCGGGTTCGTGGGGGAACGCAAAGAGCAAGGGTGCGGGTTCGTGGGGGAACGCAAAGAGCAAGGGTGCGGGTTCGTGGGGGAACGCAAAGAGCAAGGGTGCGGGTTCGTGGGGGAACGCAAAGAGCAAGGGTGCGGGTTCTTGGGGGAACGCAAAGAGCAAGGGTGTGGGTTCGTGGGGGAACGCAAAGAGCAAGGGTGCGGGTTCGTGGGGGAACGCAAAGAGGAACGGTGTGGGTTCGTGGGGGAACGCAAAGAGCAAGGGTGCGGGTTCGTGGGGGAACGCAAAGAGCAAGGGTGCGGGTTCGTGGGGGAACGCAAAGAGCAAGGGTGCGGGTTCTTGGGGGAACGCAAAGAGCAAGGGTGTGGGTTCGTGGGGGAACGCAAAGAGCAAGGGTGCGGGTTCGTGGGGGAACGCAAAGAGCAAGGGTGCGGGTTCGTGGGGGAATGCAAAGAGCAAGGGTGCGGGTTCGTGGGGGAACGCAAAGAGCAAGGGTGCGGGTTCGTGGGGGAACGCCAAGAGGAACCGTGCGGGTTCGTGGGGGAACGCAAAGAGCAAGGGTGCGGGTTCGTGGGGGAACGCTAAGAGGAACCGTGTGGGTTCGTGGGGGAACGCAAAGAGCAAGGGTGCGGGTTCGTGGGGGAACGCAAAGAGCAAGGGTGCGGGTTCGTGGGGGAACGCAAAGAGCAAGGGTGCGGGTTCTTGGGGAACGCAAAGAGCAAGGGTGCGGGTTCGTGGGGGAACGCAAAGAGCTAGGGTGCGGGTTCGTGGGGGAACGCAAAGAGCAAGGGTGCGGGTTTTTGGGGAACGCAAAGAGCAAGGGTGCGGGTTCGTGGGGGAACGCAAAGAGCAAGGGTGCGGGTTCGTGGGGGAACGCAAAGAGCAAGGGTGCGGGTTCGTGGGGGAACGCAAAGAGCAAGGGTGCGGGTTCGTGGGGGAACGCAAAGAGCAAGGGTGCGGGTTCGTGGGGGAACGCAAAGAGCAAGGGTGCGGGTTCGTGGGGGAACGCAAAGAGGAACCGTGCGGGTTCATGGGGGAACGCAAAGAGGAACCGTGCGGGTTCGTGGGGGAATGCAAAGAGGAACCGTGTGGGTTCGTGGGGGAACGCAAAGAGCAAGGGTGCGGGTTCGTGTGGGAACGCAAAGAGCAAGGGTGCGGGTTCATGGGGGAACGCAAAGAGCAAGGGTGCGGGTTCGTGGGGGAACGCAAAGAGGAATGGTGCGGGTTCGTGGGGGAACACAAAGAGCAAGGGTGCGGGTTCGTGGGGGAACGCAAAGCGCAAGGGTGCGGGTTCGTGGGGGAACGCAAAGCGCAAGGGTGCGGGTTCATGGGGGAACGCAAAGAGCAAGGGTGCGGGTTCGTGGGGGAACGCAAAGAGGAACCGTGCGGGTTCGTGCGGGAACGCAAAGAGCAAGGGTGCGGGTTTGTGGGGGAACGCAAAGAGCAAGGGTGCGGGTTCGTGGGGGAACGCAAAGAGCAAGGGTGCGGGTTCGTGCGGGAACGCAAAGAGCCAGGGTGCGGGTTCGTGGGGGAACGCAAAGAGCTAGGGTGCGGGTTCATGGGGGAACGCAAAGTGCAAGGGTGCGGGTTCATGGGGGAACGCAAAGAGGAACCGTGCGGGTTCGTGGGGGAATGCAAAGAGGAACCGTGTGGGTTCGTGGGGGAACGCAAAGAGCAATGGTGCGGGTTCGTGGGGGAACGCAAAGAGCAAGGGTGCGGGTTCGTGAGGGAACGCAAAGAGCAAGGGTGCGGGTTCGTGGGGGAACGCAAAGAACAAGGGTGCGGGTTCGTGGGGGAACGCAAAGAGCTAGGGTGCGGGTTCGTGAGGGAACGCAAAGAGCTAGGGTGCGGGTTCGTGGGGGAACGCAAAGAGCAATGGTGCGGGTTCGTGGGGGAACGCAAAGAGGAACCGTGCGGGTTCGTGGGGGAACGCAAAGAGGAACCGTGCGGGTTCGTGGGGGAACGCAAAGAGCAAGGGTGCGGGTTCGTGGGGGAACGAAAAGAGCAAGGGTGCGGATTCGTGGGGGAACGTAAAGAGCAAGGGTGCGGGTTCGTGGGGGAACGCAAAGAGGAACCGTGCGGGTTCTTGGGGGAACGCAAAGAGGAACCGTGCGGGTTCGTGTGGGAACGCAAAGAGGAACCGTGCGGGTTCGTGGGGGAACGCAATGAGCAAGGGTGCGGGTTCGTGGGGGAACGCAAAGAGCAAGGGTGCGGGTTCGTGGGGGAACGCAAAGAGGAACGGTGCGGGTTCGTGGGGGAACGCAAAGAGCAAGGGTGCGGGTTCGTGGGGGAACGCAAAGAGCAAGGGTGCGGGTTCGTGGGGGAACGCAAAGAGGAACGGTGCGGGTTCGTGGGGGAACGCAAAGAGCAAGGGTGCAGGTTCGTGGGGGAACGCAAAGAGCAAGGGTGCGGGTTCGTGGGGGAACGCAAAGAGCAAGGGTGCGGGTTCGTGGGGGAACGCAAAGAGGAACGGTGTGGGTTCGTGGGGGAACGCAAAGAGCAAGGGTGCGGGTTCGTGGGGGAACGCAAAGAGCAAGGGTGCGGGATCGTGGGGGAACGCAAAGAGCAAGGGTGCGGGTTCGTGGGGGAACGCAAAGAGCAAGGGTGCGGGTTCGTGGGGGAACGCAAAGAGCAAGGGTGCGGGTTCGTGGGGGAACGCAAAGAGGAACGGTGCGGGTTCGTGGGGGAACGCAAAGAGCAAGGGTGCGGGTTCGTGGGGGAACGCAAAGAGCAAGGGTGCGGGTTCGTGGGGGAACGCAAAGAGCAAGGGTGCGGGTTCGTGGGGGAACGCAAAGAGGAACGGTGTGGGTTCGTGGGGGAACGCAAAGAGCAAGGGTGCGGGTTCGTGGGGGAACGCAAAGAGCAAGGGTGCGGGTTCGTGGGGGAACGCAAAGAGCAAGGGTGCGGGTTCGTGGGGGAACGCAAAGAGCAAGGGTGCGGGTTCGTGGGGGAACGCAAAGAGCAAGGGTGCAGGTTCGTGGGGGAACGCAAAGAGCAAGGGTGCGGGTTCGTGGGGGAACGCAAAGAGCAAGGGTGCGGGTTCGTGGGGGAACGCAAAGAGCAAGGGTGCGGGTTCGTGGGGGAACGCAAAGAGGAACCGTGCGGGTTCGTGGGGGAACGCAAAGAGCAAGGGTGCGGGTTCGTGGGGGAACGCAAAGAGGAACCGTGCGGGTTCGTGGGGGAACGCAAAGAGCAAGGGTGCGGGTTCGTGGGGGAACGCAAAGAGCAAGGGTGCGGGTTCGTGGGGGAACGCTAAGAGGAACCGTGTGGGTTCGTGGGGGAACGCAAAGAGCAAGGGTGCGGGTTCGTGGGGGAACGCAAAGAGCAAGGGTGCGGGTTCGTGGGGGAACGCAAAGAGCAAGGGTGCGGGTTCGTGGGGGAACGCAAAGAGCAAGGGTGCGGGTTCGTGGGGGAACGCAAAGAGCAAGGGTGCGGGTTCGTGGGGGAACGCAAAGAGCTAGGGTGCGGGTTCGTGGGGGAACGCAAAGAGCTAGGGTGCGGGTTCGTGGGGGAACGCAAAGTGCAATGGTGCAGGTTCGTGGGGGAACACAAAGAGCAAGGGTGCGGGTTCGTGGGGGAACGCAAAGAGGAACCGTGCGGGTTCGTGGGGGAACGCAAAGAGCAAGGGTGCGGGTTTTTGGGGAACGCAAAGAGCAAGGGTGCGGGTTCGTGGGGGAACGCAAAGAGCTAGGGTGCGGGTTCGTGGGGGAACGCAAAGAGGAACGGTGCGGGTTCGTGGGGGAACGCAAAGAGGAACGGTGCGGGTTCGTGGGGGAACGCAAAGAGCAAGGGAGCGGGTTCGTGGGGGAACGCAAAGAGCAAGGGTGCGGGTTCGTGGGGGAACGCAAAGAGAAAGGGTGCGGGTTCGTGGGGGAACGCAAAGAGCAAGGGTGCGGGTTCGTGGGGGAACGCAAAGAGCAAGGGTGCGGGTTCGTGGGGGAACGCAAAGAGGAACGGTGCGGGTTCGTGGGGGAACGCAAAGAGCAAGGGTGCGGGTTCGTGGGGGAACGCAAAGAGGAACCGTGCGGGTTCGTGGGGGAACGCAAAGAGGAACCGTGCGGGTTCATGGGGGAACGCAAAGAGCAAGGGTGCGGGTTCGTGGGGAACGCAAAGAGCAAGGCTGCGGGTTCGTGGGGGAACGCAAAGAGCAAGGGTGCGGGTTCGTGGGGGAACGCAAAGAGCAAGGGTGCGGGTTCGTGGGGGAACGCAAAGAGCAAGGGTGCGGGTTCGTGGGGGAACGCAAAGAGCAAGGGTGCGGGTTCGTGGGGGAACGCAAAGAGCAAGGGTGCGGGTTCGTGGGGGAACGCAAAGAGCAAGGGTGCGGGTTCGTGGGGGAACGCAAAGAGCAAGGGTGCGGGTTCGTGGGGGAACGCAAAGAGCAAGGGTGCGGGTTCGTGGGGGAACGCAAAGAGCAAGGGTGCGGGTTCGTGGGGGAACGCAAAGAGCAAGGGTGCGGGTTCGTGGGGGAACGCAAAGAGGAACCGTGCGGGTTCGTGGGGGAACGCAAAGAGCAAGGGTGCGGGTTCGTGGGGGAACGCAAAGAGCAAGGGTGCGGGTTCGTGGGGGAACGCTAAGAGGAACCGTGTGGGTTCGTGGGGGAACGCAAAGAGCAAGGGTGCGGGTTCGTGGGGGAACGCAAAGAGCAAGGGTGCGGGTTCGTGGGGGAACGCAAAGAGCAAGGGTGCGGGTTCGTGGGGGAACGCAAAGAGCAAGGGTGTGGGTTCGTGGGGGAACGCAAAGAGCAAGGGTGCGGGTTCGTGGGGGAACGCAAAGAGCAAGGGTGCGGGTTCGTGGGGGAACGCAAAGAGCAAGGGTGCGGGTTCGTGGGGGAACGCAAAGAGCAAGGGTGCGGGTTCGTGGGGGAACGCAAAGAGCAAGGGTGCGGGTTCGTGGGGGAATGCAAAGAGCAAGGGTGCGGGTTCGTGGGGGAACGCAAAGAGCAAGGGTGCGGGTTCGTGGGGGAACGCCAAGAGGAACCGTGCGGGTTCGTGGGGGAACGCAAAGAGCAAGGGTGCGGGTTCGTGGGGGAACGCTAAGAGGAACCGTGTGGGTTCGTGGGGGAACGCAAAGAGCAAGGGTGCGGGTTCGTGGGGGAACGCAAAGAGCAAGGGTGCGGGTTCGTGGGGGAACGCAAAGAGCAAGGGTGCGGGTTCTTGGGGAACGCAAAGAGCAAGGGTGCGGGTTCGTGGGGGAACGCAAAGAGCTAGGGTGCGGGTTCGTGGGGGAACGCAAAGAGCAAGGGTGCGGGTTTTTGGGGAACGCAAAGAGCAAGGGTGCGGGTTCGTGGGGGAACGCAAAGAGCAAGGGTGCGGGTTCGTGGGGGAACGCAAAGAGCAAGGGTGCGGGTTCGTGGGGGAACGCAAAGAGCAAGGGTGCGGGTTCGTGGGGGAACGCAAAGAGCAAGGGTGCGGGTTCGTGGGGGAACGCAAAGAGCAAGGGTGCGGGTTCGTGGGGGAACGCAAAGAGGAACCGTGCGGGTTCATGGGGGAACGCAAAGAGGAACCGTGCGGGTTCGTGGGGGAATGCAAAGAGGAACCGTGTGGGTTCGTGGGGGAACGCAAAGAGCAAGGGTGCGGGTTCGTGTGGGAACGCAAAGAGCAAGGGTGCGGGTTCATGGGGGAACGCAAAGAGCAAGGGTGCGGGTTCGTGGGGGAACGCAAAGAGGAATGGTGCGGGTTCGTGGGGGAACACAAAGAGCAAGGGTGCGGGTTCGTGGGGGAACGCAAAGCGCAAGGGTGCGGGTTCGTGGGGGAACGCAAAGCGCAAGGGTGCGGGTTCATGGGGGAACGCAAAGAGCAAGGGTGCGGGTTCGTGGGGGAACGCAAAGAGGAACCGTGCGGGTTCGTGCGGGAACGCAAAGAGCAAGGGTGCGGGTTTGTGGGGGAACGCAAAGAGCAAGGGTGCGGGTTCGTGGGGGAACGCAAAGAGCAAGGGTGCGGGTTCGTGCGGGAACGCAAAGAGCCAGGGTGCGGGTTCGTGGGGGAACGCAAAGAGCTAGGGTGCGGGTTCATGGGGGAACGCAAAGTGCAAGAGTGCGGGTTCATGGGGGAACGCAAAGAGGAACCGTGCGGGTTCGTGGGGGAATGCAAAGAGGAACCGTGTGGGTTCGTGGGGGAACGCAAAGAGCAATGGTGCGGGTTCGTGGGGGAACGCAAAGAGCAAGGGTGCGGGTTCGTGAGGGAACGCAAAGAGCAAGGGTGCGGGTTCGTGGGGGAACGCAAAGAACAAGGGTGCGGGTTCGTGGGGGAACGCAAAGAGCTAGGGTGCGGGTTCGTGAGGGAACGCAAAGAGCTAGGGTGCGGGTTCGTGGGGGAACGCAAAGAGCAATGGTGCGGGTTCGTGGGGGAACGCAAAGAGGAACCGTGCGGGTTCGTGGGGGAACGCAAAGAGGAACCGTGCGGGTTCGTGGGGGAACGCAAAGAGCAAGGGTGCGGGTTCGTGGGGGAACGAAAAGAGCAAGGGTGCGGATTCGTGGGGGAACGTAAAGAGCAAGGGTGCGGGTTCGTGGGGGAACGCAAAGAGGAACCGTGCGGGTTCTTGGGGGAACGCAAAGAGGAACCGTGCGGGTTCGTGTGGGAACGCAAAGAGGAACCGTGCGGGTTCGTGGGGGAACGCAATGAGCAAGGGTGCGGGTTCGTGGGGGAACGCAAAGAGCAAGGGTGCGGGTTCGTGGGGGAACGCAAAGAGGAACGGTGCGGGTTCGTGGGGGAACGCAAAGAGCAAGGGTGCGGGTTCGTGGGGGAACGCAAAGAGCAAGGGTGCGGGTTCGTGGGGGAACGCAAAGAGGAACGGTGCGGGTTCGTGGGGGAACGCAAAGAGCAAGGGTGCAGGTTCGTGGGGGAACGCAAAGAGCAAGGGTGCGGGTTCGTGGGGGAACGCAAAGAGCAAGGGTGCGGGTTCGTGGGGGAACGCAAAGAGGAACGGTGTGGGTTCGTGGGGGAACGCAAAGAGCAAGGGTGCGGGTTCGTGGGGGAACGCAAAGAGCAAGGGTGCGGGATCGTGGGGGAACGCAAAGAGCAAGGGTGCGGGTTCGTGGGGGAACGCAAAGAGCAAGGGTGCGGGTTCGTGGGGGAACGCAAAGAGCAAGGGTGCGGGTTCGTGGGGGAACGCAAAGAGGAACGGTGCGGGTTCGTGGGGGAACGCAAAGAGCAAGGGTGCGGGTTCGTGGGGGAACGCAAAGAGCAAGGGTGCGGGTTCGTGGGGGAACGCAAAGAGCAAGGGTGCGGGTTCGTGGGGGAACGCAAAGAGGAACGGTGTGGGTTCGTGGGGGAACGCAAAGAGCAAGGGTGCGGGTTCGTGGGGGAACGCAAAGAGCAAGGGTGCGGGTTCGTGGGGGAACGCAAAGAGCAAGGGTGCGGGTTCGTGGGGGAACGCAAAGAGCAAGGGTGCGGGTTCGTGGGGGAACGCAAAGAGCAAGGGTGCAGGTTCGTGGGGGAACGCAAAGAGCAAGGGTGCGGGTTCGTGGGGGAACGCAAAGAGCAAGGGTGCGGGTTCGTGGGGGAACGCAAAGAGCAAGGGTGCGGGTTCGTGGGGGAACGCAAAGAGGAACCGTGCGGGTTCGTGGGGGAACGCAAAGAGCAAGGGTGCGGGTTCGTGGGGGAACGCAAAGAGGAACCGTGCGGGTTCGTGGGGGAACGCAAAGAGCAAGGGTGCGGGTTCGTGGGGGAACGCAAAGAGCAAGGGTGCGGGTTCGTGGGGGAACGCTAAGAGGAACCGTGTGGGTTCGTGGGGGAACGCAAAGAGCAAGGGTGCGGGTTCGTGGGGGAACGCAAAGAGCAAGGGTGCGGGTTCGTGGGGGAACGCAAAGAGCAAGGGTGCGGGTTCGTGGGGGAACGCAAAGAGCAAGGGTGCGGGTTCGTGGGGGAACGCAAAGAGCAAGGGTGCGGGTTCGTGGGGGAACGCAAAGAGCTAGGGTGCGGGTTCGTGGGGGAACGCAAAGAGCTAGGGTGCGGGTTCGTGGGGGAACGCAAAGTGCAATGGTGCAGGTTCGTGGGGGAACACAAAGAGCAAGGGTGCGGGTTCGTGGGGGAACGCAAAGAGGAACCGTGCGGGTTCGTGGGGGAACGCAAAGAGCAAGGGTGCGGGTTTTTGGGGAACGCAAAGAGCAAGGGTGCGGGTTCGTGGGGGAACGCAAAGAGCTAGGGTGCGGGTTCGTGGGGGAACGCAAAGAGGAACGGTGCGGGTTCGTGGGGGAACGCAAAGAGGAACGGTGCGGGTTCGTGGGGGAACGCAAAGAGCAAGGGAGCGGGTTCGTGGGGGAACGCAAAGAGCAAGGGTGCGGGTTCGTGGGGGAACGCAAAGAGAAAGGGTGCGGGTTCGTGGGGGAACGCAAAGAGCAAGGGTGCGGGTTCGTGGGGGAACGCAAAGAGCAAGGGTGCGGGTTCGTGGGGGAACGCAAAGAGGAACGGTGCGGGTTCGTGGGGGAACGCAAAGAGCAAGGGTGCGGGTTCGTGGGGGAACGCAAAGAGGAACCGTGCGGGTTCGTGGGGGAACGCAAAGAGGAACCGTGCGGGTTCATGGGGGAACGCAAAGAGCAAGGGTGCGGGTTCGTGGGGAACGCAAAGAGCAAGGCTGCGGGTTCGTGGGGGAACGCAAAGAGCAAGGGTGCGGGTTCGTGGGGGAACGCAAAGAGCAAGGGTGCGGGTTCGTGGGGGAACGCAAAGAGCAAGGGTGCGGGTTCGTGGGGGAACGCAAAGAGCAAGGGTGCGGGTTCGTGGGGGAACGCAAAGAGCAAGGGTGCGGGTTCGTGGGGGAACGCAAAGAGCAAGGGTGCGGGTTCGTGGGGGAACGCAAAGAGCAAGGGTGCGGGTTCGTGGGGGAACGCAAAGAGCAAGGGTGCGGGTTCGTGGGGGAACGCAAAGAGCAAGGGTGCGGGTTCGTGGGGGAACGCAAAGAGCAAGGGTGCGGGTTCGTGGGGGAACGCAAAGAGGAACCGTGCGGGTTCGTGGGGGAACGCAAAGAGCAAGGGTGCGGGTTCGTGGGGGAACGCAAAGAGCAAGGGTGCGGGTTCGTGGGGGAACGCTAAGAGGAACCGTGTGGGTTCGTGGGGGAACGCAAAGAGCAAGGGTGCGGGTTCGTGGGGGAACGCAAAGAGCAAGGGTGCGGGTTCGTGGGGGAACGCAAAGAGCAAGGGTGCGGGTTCGTGGGGGAACGCAAAGAGCAAGGGTGTGGGTTCGTGGGGGAACGCAAAGAGCAAGGGTGCGGGTTCGTGGGGGAACGCAAAGAGCTAGGGTGCGGGTTCGTGGGGGAACGCAAAGAGCTAGGGTGCGGGTTCGTGGGGGAACGCAAAGTGCAATGGTGCAGGTTCGTGGGGGAACGCAAAGAGCAAGGGTGCGGGTTCGTGGGGGAACGCAAAGAGGAACCGTGCGGGTTCGTGGGGGAACGCAAAGAGCAAGGGTGCGGGTTTGTGGGGGAACGCAAAGAGCAAGGGTGCGGGTTCGTGGGGGAACGCAAAGAGCTAGGGTGCGGGTTCGTGGGGGAACGCAAAGAGGAACGGTGCGGGTTCATGGGGGAACGCAAAGAGGAACGGTGCGGGTTCGTGGGGGAACGCAAAGAGCAAGGGTGCGGGTTCGTGGGGGAACGCAAAGAGCAAGGGTGCGGGTTCGTGGGGGAACGCAAAGAGCAAGGGTGCGGGTTCGTGGGGGAACGCAAAGAGCAAGGGTGCGGGTTCGTGGGGGAACGCAAAGAGCAAGGGTGCGGGTTCGTGGGGGAACGCAAAGAGGAACGGTGCGGGTTCGTGGGGGAACGCAAAGAGCAAGGGTGCGGGTTCGTGGGGGAACGCAAAGAGGAACCGTGCGGGTTCGTGGGGGAACGCAAAGAGGAACCGTGCAGGTTCATGGGGGAACGCAAAGAGCAAGGGTGCGGGTTCGTGGGGAACGCAAAGAGCAAGGGTGCGGGTTCGTGGGGGAACGCAAAGAGCAAGGGTGCGGGTTCGTGGGGGAACGCAAAGAGCAAGGGTGCGGGTTCGTGGGGGAACGCAAAGAGCAAGGGTGCGGGTTCGTGGGGGAACGCAAAGAGCAAGGGTGCGGGTTCGTGGGGGAACGCAAAGAGCAAGGGTGCGGGTTCGTGGGGGAACGCAAAGAGCAAGGGTGCGGGTTCGTGGGGGAACGCAAAGAGCAAGGGTGCGGGTTCGTGGGGGAACGCAAAGAGCAAGGGTGCGGGTTCGTGGGGGAACGCAAAGAGCAAGGGTGCGGGTTCGTGGGGGAACGCAAAGAGCAAGGGTGCGGGTTCGTGGGGGAACTCAAAGAGGAACCGTGCGGGTTCGTGGGGGAACGCAAAGAGCAAGGGTGCGGGTTCGTGGGGGAATGCAAAGAGGAACCGTGCGGGTTCGTGGGGGAACGCAAAGAGCAAGGGTGCGGGTTCGTGGGGGAACGCAAAGAGCAAGGGTGCGGGTTCGTGGGGGAACGCAAAGAGCAAGGGTGCGGGTTCGTGGGGGAACGCAAAGAGCAAGGGTGCGGGTTCGTGGGGGAACGCAAAGAGGAACCGTGCGGGTTCGTGGGGGAACGCAAAGAGGAACCGTGCGGGTTCGTGGGGGAACGCAAAGAGCAAGGGTGCGGGTTCGTGCGGGAACGCAAAGAGCAAGGGTGCGGGTTCGTGGGGGAACGCAAAGAGCAAGGGTGCGGGTTCGTGGGGGAACGCAAAGAGCAAGGGTGTGGGTTCGTGGGGGAACGCAAAGAGGAACCGTGCGGGTTCGTGGGCGAACGCAAAGAGCAAGGGTGCGGGTTCGTTGGGGAACGCAAAGAGGAACCGTGCGGGTTCTTGGGGGAACGCAAAGAGGAACCGTGCGGGTTCGTGGGGGAACGCAAAGAGGAACCGTGCGGGTTCGTGGGGGAACGCAAAGAGCAAGGGTGCGGGTACGTGGGGGAACGCAAAGAGCAAGGGTGCGGGTTCGTGGGGGAACGCAAAGAGCAAGGGTGCGGGTTCGTGGGGGAACGCAAAGAGCAAGGGTGCGGGTTCGTGGGGGAACGCAAAGAGGAACCCTGCGGGTTCGTGGGGGAACGCAAAGAGCAAGGGTGCGGGTTCGTGGGGGAACGCAAAGAGGAACCGTGCGGGTTCGTGGGGGAACGCAAAGAGCAAGGGTGCGGGTTCGTGGGGGAACGCAAAGAGCAAGGGTGCGGGTTCGTGGGGGAACGCAAAGAGCAAGGGTGCGGGTTCGTGGGGGAATGCAAAGAGCAAGGGTGCGGGTTCGTGGGGGAACGCAAAGAGCAAGGGTGCGGGTTCGTGGGGGAACGCAAAGAGGAACCGTGCGGGTTCGTGGGGGAACGCAAAGAGCAAGGGTGCGGGTTCGTGGGGGAACGCAAAGAGCAAGGGTGCGGGTTCGTGGGGGAACGCAAAGAGCAAGGGTGTGGGTTCGTGGGGGAACGCAAAGAGCAAGGGTGCGGGTTCGTGGGGGAACGCAAAGAGCAAGGGTGCGGGTTCGTGGGGGAACGCAAAGAGGAACCGTGCGGGTTCGTGGGGGAACGCAAAGAGGAACCGTGCGGGTTCGTGGGGGAACGCAAATAGCAAGGGTGCGGGTTCGTTGGGGAACGCAAATAGCAAGGGTGCGGGTTCGTGGGGGAACGCAAATAGCAAGGGTGCGGGTTCGTGGGGGAACGCAAAGAGGAACCGTGCGGGTTCGTGGGGGAACGCAAAGTGCAAGGGTGCGGGTTCGTGGGGGAACGCAAAGAGCAAGGGTGCGGGTTCGTGGGGGAACGCAAAGAGCAAGGGTGCGGGTTCGTGGGGGAACGCAAAGAGCAAGGGTGCGCGTTCGTGGGGGAACGCAAAGAGCAAGGGTGCGGGTTCATGGGGGAACGCAAAGAGCAAGGGTGCGGGTTCGTGGGGGAACGCAAAGAGGAACCGTGCGGGTTCATGGGGGAACGCAAAGAGGAACCGTGCGGGTTCATGGTGGAATGCAAAGAGGAACCGTGTGGGTTCGTGGGGGAACGCAAAGAGCAAGGGTGCGGGTTCCTGTGGGAACGCAAAGAGCAAGGGTGCGGGTTCATGGGGGAACGCAAAGAGCAAGGGTGCGGGTTCGTGGGGGAACGCAAAGAGGAATGGTGCGGGTTCGTGGGGGAACACAAAGAGCAAGGGTGCGGGTTCGTGGGGGAACGCAAAGCGCAAGGGTGCGGGTTCGTGGGGGAACGCAAAGAGCAAGGGTGCGGGTTCGTGGGGGAACGCAAAGAGCAAGGGTGCGGGTTCGTGGGGGAACGCAAAGAGGAACGGTGCGGGTTCGTGGGGGAACGCAAAGAGCAAGGGTGCGGGTTCGTGGGGGAACGCAAAGAGCAAGGGTGCGGGTTCGTGGGGGAACGCAAAGAGCAAGGGTGCGGGTTCGTGGGGGAACGCAAAGAGCAAGGGTGCGGGTTCGTGGGGGAACGCAAAGAGCAAGGGTGCGGGTTCGTGGGGGAACGCAAAGAGCAAGGGTGCGGGTTCGTGGGGGAACGCAAAGAGGAACGGTGAGGGTTCGTGGGGGAACGCAAAGAGCAAGGGTGCGGGTTCGTGGGGGAACGCAAAGAGCAAGGGTGCGGGTTCGTGGGGGAACGCAAAGAGCAAGGGTGCGGGTTCGTGGGGGAACGCAAAGAGCAAGGGTGCGGGTTCGTGGGGGAACGCAAAGAGCAAGGGTGCGGGTTCGTGGGGGAACGCAAAGAGCAAGGGTGCGGGTTCGTGGGGGAAAGCAAAGAGCAAGGGTGCGGGTTCGTGGGGGAACGCAAAGAGGAACCGTGCGGGTTCGTGGGGGAACGCAAAGAGCAAGGGTGCGGGTTCGTGGGGGAACGCAAAGAGGAACCGTGCGGGTTCGTGGGGGAACGCTAAGAGGAACCGTGTGGGTTCGTGGGGGAACGCAAAGAGCAAGGGTGCGGGTTCGTGGGGGAACGCAAAGAGCAAGGGTGCGGGTTCGTGGGGGAACGCAAAGAGCAAGGGTGCGGGTTCGTGGGGGAACGCAAAGAGCAAGGGTGCGGGTTCTTGGGGAACGCAAAGAGCAAGGGTGCGGGTTCGTGGGGGAACGCAAAGAGCTAGGGTGCGGGTTCGTGGGGGAACGCAAAGAGCTAGGGTGCGGGTTCGTGGGGGAACGCAAAGTGCAATGGTGCAGGTTCATGGGGGAACGCAAAGAGCAAGTGTGCGGGTTCGTGGGGGAACGCAAAGAGGAACCGTGCGGGTTCGTGGGGGAACGCAAAGAGCAAGGGTGCGGGTTCGTGGGGGAACGCAAAGAGCAAGGGTGCGGGTTCGTGGGGGAACGCAAAGAGCTAGGGTGCGGGTTCGTGGGGGAACGCAAAGAGCTAAGGTGCGGGTTCGTGGGGGAACGCAAAGAGCAAGGGTGCGGGTTCGTGGGGGAACGCAAAGAGCAAGGGTGCGGGTTCGTGGGGGAACGCAAAGAGGAACCGTGCGGGTTCGTGGGGGAACGCAAAGAGGAACCGTGCGGGTTCGTGGGGGAACGCAAAGAGCAAGGGTGCGGGTTCGTGGGGGAACGCAAAGAGCAAGGGTGCGGGTTCGTGGGGGAACGCAAAGAGCAAGGGTGCGGGTTCGTGGGGGAACGCAAAGAGCAAGGGTGCGGGTTCGTGGGGGAACGCAAAGAGCAAGGGTGCGGGTTCTTGGGGGAACGCAAAGAGCAAGGGTGTGGGTTCGTGGGGGAACGCAAAGAGCAAGGGTGCGGGTTCGTGGGGGAACGCAAAGAGTAAGGGTGCGGGTTCGTGGGGGAACGCAAAGAGCAAGGGTGCGGGTTCGTGGGGGAACGCAAAGAGCAAGGGTGCGGGTTCGTGGGGGAACGCAAAGAGGAACCGTGCGGGTTCGTGGGGGAACGCAAATAGCAAGGGTGCGGGTTCGTGGGGGAACGCAAAGAGCAAGGGTGCGGGTTCGTGGGGGAACGCAAAGAGCAAGGGTGCGGGTTCGTGGGGGAACGCAAAGAGCAAGGGTGCGGGTTCGTGGGGGAACGCAAAGAGGAACCGTGCGGGTTCGTGGGGGAACGCAAATAGCAAGGGTGCGGGTTTTTGGGGAACGCAAAGAGCAAGGGTGCGGGTTCGTGGGGGAACGCAAAGAGCAAGGGTGCGGGTTCGTGGGGGAACGCAAAGAGCAAGGGTGCGGGTTCGTGGGGGAACGCAAAGAGCAAGGGTGCGGGTTCGTGGGGGAACGCAAAGAGGAACCGTGAGGGTTCGTGGGGGAACGCAAAGAGGAACCGTGCGGGTTCGTGGGGGAATGCAAAGAGGAACCGTGTGGGTTCGTGGGGGAACGCAAAGAGGAACCGTGCGGGTTCGTGGGGGAATGCAAAGAGGAACCGTGCGGGTTCGTGGGGGAATGCAAAGAGGAACCGTGCGGGTTCGTGGGGGAATGCAAAGAGGAACCGTGCGGGTTCGTGGGGGAACGCAAAGAGCAAGGGTGCGGGTTCGTGGGGGAACGCAAAGAGCAAGGGTGCGGGTTCGTGGGGGAACGCAAAGAGCAAGGGTGCGGGTTCGTGGGGGAACGCAAAGAGCAAGGGTGCGGGTTCGTGGGGGAACGCAAAGAGCAAGGGTGCGGGTTCGTGGGGGAACGCAAAGAGCAAGGGTGCGGGTTCGTGGGGGAACGCAAAGAGCAAGGGTGCGGGTTCGTGGGGGAACGCAAAGAGCAAGGGTGCGGGTTCGTGGGGGAACGCAAAGAGCAAGGGTGCGGGTTCGTGGGGGAACGCAAAGAGGAACCGTGCGGGTTCGTGGGGGAACGCTAAGAGGAACCGTGTGGGTACGTGGGGGAACACAAAGAGCAAGGGTGCGGGTTCGTGGGGGAACGCAAAGAGCAAGGGTGCGGGTTCGTGGGGGAACGCAAAGAGCAAGGGTGCGGGTTCGTGGGGGAACGCAAAGAGCAAGGGTGCGGGTTCGTGGGGGAACGAAAAGAGCAAGGGTGCGGATTCGTGGGGGAACGTAAAGAGCAAGGGTGCGGGTTCGTGGGGGAACGCAAAGAGGAACCGTGCGGGTTCTTGGGGGAACGCAAAGAGGAACCGTGCGGGTTCGTGGGGGAACGCAAAGAGGAACCGTGCGGGTTCGTGGGGGAACGCAAAGAGCAAGGGTGCGGGTACGTGGGGGAACGCAAAGAGCAAGGGTGCGGGTTCGTGGGGGAACGCAAAGAGAAAGGGTGCGGGTTCGTGGGGGAACGCAAAGAGCAAGGGTGCGGGTTCGTGGGGGAACGCAAAGAGGAACCCTGCGGGTTCGTGGGGGAACGCAAAGAGCAAGGGTGCGGGTTCGTGGGGGAACGCAAAGAGCAAGGGTGCGGGTTCGTGGGGGAACGCAAAGAGCAAGGGTGCGGGTTCGTGAGGGAACGCAAAGAGGAACCGTGCGGGTTCGTGGGGGAACGCAAAGAGGAACCGTGCGGGTTCGTGGGGGAACGCAAAGAGCAAGGGTGCGGGTTCGTGGGGGAACGCAAAGAGCAAGGGTGCGGGTTCGTGGGGGAACGCAAAGAGCAAGGGTGCGGGTTCGTGGGGGAACGCAAAGAGCAAGGGTGCGGGTTCGTGGGGGAACGCAAAGAGCAAGGGTGCGGGTTCGTGGGGGAACGCAAAGAGCAAGGGTGCGGGTTCGTGGGGGAACGCAAAGAGCAAGGGTGCGGGTTCTTGGGGGAACGCAAAGAGCAAGGGTGTGGGTTCGTGGGGGAACGCAAAGCGCAAGGGTGCGGGTTCGTGGGGGAACGCAAAGCGCAAGGGTGCGGGTTCGTGGGGGAACGCAAAGAGCAAGGGTGCGGGTTCGTGGGGGAACGCAAAGAGGAACCGTGCGGGTTCGTGCGGGAACGCAAAGAGCAAGGGTGCGGGTTTGTGGGGGAACGCAAAGAGCAAGGGTGCGGGTTCGTGGGGGAACGCAAAGAGCAAGGGTGCGGGTTCGTGCGGGAACGCAAAGAGCCAGGGTGCGGGTTCGTGGGGGAACGCAAAGAGCTAGGGTGCGGGTTCATGGGGGAACGCAAAGTGCAAGGGTGCGGGTTCATGGGGGAACGCAAAGAGCAAGGGTGCGGGTTCGTGGGGGAACGCAAAGAGCAATGGTGCGGGTTCGTGGGGGAACGCAAAGAGCAAGGGTGCGGGTTCGTGAGGGAACGCAAAGAGCAAGGGTGCGGGTTCGTGGGGGAACGCAAAGAACAAGGGTGCGGGTTCGTGGGGGAACGCAAAGAGCTAGGGTGCGGGTTCGTGAGGGAACGCAAAGAGCTAGGGTGCGGGTTCGTGGGGGAACGCAAAGAGCAATGGTGCGGGTTCGTGGGGGAACGCAAAGAGGAACCGTGCGGGTTCGTGGGGGAACGCAAAGAGGAACCGTGCGGGTTCGTGGGGGAATGCAAAGAGGAACCGTGCGGGTTCGTGGGGGAACGCAAAGAGCAAGGGTGCGGGTTCGTGGGGGAACGCAAATAGCAAGGGTGCGGGTTCGTGGGGGAACGCAAAGAGGAACCGTGCGGGTTCGTGGGGGAACGCAAAGAGGAACCGTGCGGGTTCGTGGGGGAACGCAAAGAGCAAGGGTGCGGGTTCGTGGGGGAACGAAAAGAGCAAGGGTGCGGATTCGTGGGGGAACGTAAAGAGCAAGGGTGCGGGTTCGTGGGGGAACGCAAAGAGGAACCGTGCGGGTTCTTGGGGGAACGCAAAGAGGAACCGTGCGGGTTCGTGTGGGAACGCAAAGAGGAACCGTGCGGGTTCGTGGGGGAACGCAATGAGCAAGGGTGCGGGTTCGTGGGGGAACGCAAAGAGCAAGGGTGCGGGTTCGTGGGGGAACGCAAAGAGGAACGGTGCGGGTTCGTGGGGGAACGCAAAGAGCAAGGGTGCGGGTTCGTGGGGGAACGCAAAGAGCAAGGGTGCGGGTTCGTGGGGGAACGCAAAGAGGAACGGTGCGGGTTCGTGGGGGAACGCAAAGAGCAAGGGTGCGGGTTCGTGGGGGAACGCAAAGAGCAAGGGTGCGGGTTCGTGGGGGAATGCAAAGAGCAAGGGTGCGGGTTCGTGGGGGAACGCAAAGAGGAACGGTGTGGGTTCGTGGGGGAACGCAAAGAGCAAGGGTGCGGGTTCGTGGGGGAACGCAAAGAGCAAGGGTGCGGGTTCGTGGGGGAACGCAAAGAGCAAGGGTGCGGGTTCGTGGGGGAACGCAAAGAGCAAGGGTGCGGGTTCGTGGGGGAACGCAAAGAGCAAGGGTGCGGGTTCGTGGGGGAACGCAAAGAGCAAGGGTGCGGGTTCGTGGGGGAATGCAAAGAGCAAGGGTGCGGGTTCGTGGGGGAACGCAAAGAGCAAGGGTGCGGGTTCGTGGGGGAACGCAAAGAGCAAGGGTGCGGGTTCGTGGGGGAACGCAAAGAGCAAGGGTGCGGGTTCGTGGGGGAACGCAAAGAGGAACCGTGCGGGTTCGTGGGGGAACGCAAAGAGCAAGGGTGCGGGTTCGTGGGGGAACGCAAAGAGCAAGGGTGCGGGTTCGTGGGGGAACGCTAAGAGGAACCGTGTGGGTTCGTGGGGGTACGCAAAGAGCAAGGGTGCGGGTTCGTGGGGGAACGCAAAGAGCAAGGGTGCGGGTTCGTGGGGGAACGCAAAGAGCAAGGGTGCGGGTTCGTGGGGGAACGCAAAGAGCAAGGGTGCGGGTTCGTGGGGGAACGCAAAGTGCAATGGTGCAGGTTCGTGGGGGAACGCAAAGAGCAAGGGTGCGGGTTCGTGGGGGAACGCAAAGAGGAACCGTGCGGGTTCGTGGGGAACGCAAAGAGCAAGGGTGCGGGTTTGTGGGGGAACGCAAAGAGCAAGGGTGCGGGTTCGTGGGGGAACGCAAAGAGCTAGGGTGCGGGTTCGTGGGGGAACGCAAAGAGGAACGGTGCGGGTTCGTGGGGGAACGCAAAGAGGAACGGTGCGGGTTCGTGGGGGAACGCAAAGAGCAAGGGTGCGGGTTCGTGGGGGAACGCAAAGAGCAAGGGTGCGGGTTCGTGGGGGAACGCAAAGAGAAAGGGTGCGGGTTCGTGGGGGAACGCAAAGAGCAAGGGTGCGGGTTCGTGGGGGAACGCAAAGAGCAAGGGTGCGGGTTCGTGGGGGAACGCAAAGAGGAACGGTGCGGGTTCGTGGGGGAACGCAAAGAGCAAGGGTGCGGGTTCGTGGGGGAACGCAAAGAGGAACCGTGCGGGTTCGTGGGGGAACGCAAAGAGGAACCGTGCGGGTTCATGGGGGAACGCAAAGAGCAAGGGTGCGGGTTCGTGGGGAACGCAAAGAGCAAGGGTGCGGGTTCGTGGGGGAACGCAAAGAGCAAGGGTGCGGGTTCGTGGGGGAACGCAAAGAGGAACCGTGCGGGTTCGTGGGGGAACGCAAAGAGCAAGGGTGCGGGTTCGTGGGGGAATGCAAAGAGGAACCGTGCGGGTTCGTGGGGGAATGCAAAGAGCAAGGGTGCGGGTTCGTGGGGGAACGCAAAGAGCAAGGGTGCGGGTTCGTGGGGGAACGCAAAGAGCAAGGGTGCGGGTTCGTGGGGGAACGCAAAGAGCAAGGGTGCGGGTTCGTGGGGGAACGCAAAGAGGAACCGTGCGGGTTCGTGGGGGAACGCAAAGAGGAACCGTGCGGGTTCGTGGGGGAACGCAAAGAGCAAGGGTGCGGGTTCGTGGGGGAACGCAAAGAGCAAGGGTGCGGGTTCGTGGGGGAACGCAAAGAGCAAGGGTGCGGGTTCGTGGGGGAACGCAAAGAGCAAGGGTGCGGGTTCGTGGGGGAACGCAAAGAGGAACGGTGCGGGTTCGTGGGGGAACGCAAAGAGGAACCGTGCGGGTTCGTGGGGGAACGCAAATAGCAAGGGTGCGGGTTCGTTGGGGAACGCAAATAGCAAGGGTGCGGGTTCGTGGGGGAACGCAAATAGCAAGGGTGCGGGTTCGTGGGGGAACGCAAAGAGGAACCGTGCGGGTTCGTGGGGGAACGCAAAGTGCAAGGGTGCGGGTTCGTGGGGGAACGCAAAGAGCAAGGGTGCGGGTTCGTGGGGGAACGCAAAGAGGAACCGTGCGGGTTCGTGGGGGAACGCAAAGAGCAAGGGTGCGGGTTCGTGGGGGAATGCAAAGAGCAAGGGTGCGGGTTTTTGGGGAACGCAAAGAGCAAGGGTGCGGGTTCGTGGGGGAACGCAAAGAGCAAGGGTGCGGGTTCGTGGGGGAACGCAAAGAGCAAGGGTGCGGGTTCGTGGGGGAACGCAAAGAGCAAGGGTGCGGGTTCGTGGGGGAACGCAAAGAGCAAGGGTGCGGGTTCGTGGGGGAACGCAAAGAGCAAGGGTGCGGGTTCGTGGGGGAACGCAAAGAGCAAGGGTGCGGGTTCGTGGGGGAACGCAAAGAGGAACCGTGCGGGTTCATGGGGGAACGCAAAGAGGAACCGTGCGGGTTCGTGGGGGAATGCAAAGAGGAACCGTGTGGGTTCGTGGGGGAACGCAAAGAGCAAGGGTGCGGGTTCCTGTGGGAACGCAAAGAGCAAGGGTGCGGGTTCATGGGGGAACGCAAAGAGCAAGGGTGCGGGTTCGTGGGGGAACGCAAAGAGGAATGGTGCGGGTTCGTGGGGGAACACAAAGAGCAAGGGTGCGGGTTCGTGGGGGAACGCAAAGAGCAAGGGTGCGGGTTCGTGGGGGAACGCAAAGAGCAAGGGTGCGGGTTCGTGGGGGAACGCAAAGAGGAACCGTGCGGGTTCGTGGGGGAACGCAAAGAGCAAGGGTGCGGGTTTGTGGGGGAACGCAAAGAGCAAGGGTGCGGGTTCGTGGGGGAACGCAAAGAGCAAGGGTGCGGGTTCGTGCGGGAACGCAAAGAGCCAGGGTGCGGGTTCGTGGGGGAACGCAAAGAGCTAGGGTGCGGGTTCGTGGGGGAACGCAAAGTGCAAGGGTGCGGGTTCATGGGGGAACGCAAAGAGCAAGGGTGCGGGTTCGTGGGGGAACGCAAAGAGCAATGGTGCGGGTTCGTGGGGGAACGCAAAGAGCAAGGGTGCGGGTTCGTGAGGGAACGCAAAGAGCAAGGGTGCGGGTTCGTGGGGGAACGCAAAGAACAAGGGTGCGGGTTCGTGGGGGAACGCAAAGAGCTAGGGTGCGGGTTCGTGAGGGAACGCAAAGAGCTAGGGTGCGGGTTCGTGGTGGAACGCCAAGAGCAATGTTGCTGGTTCGTGGGGGAACGCAAAGAGGAACCGTGCGGGTTCGTGGGGGAACGCAAAGAGGAACCGTGCGGGTTCGTGGGGGAATGCAAAGAGGAACCGTGCGGGTTCGTGGGGGAACGCAAAGAGCAAGGGTGCGGGTTCGTGGGGGAACGCAAAGAGGAACCGTGCGGGTTCGTGGGGGAACGCAAAGAGCAAGGGTGCGGGTTCGTGGGGGAACGCAAAGAGCAAGGGTGCGGGTTCGTGGGGGAACGAAAAGAGGAACGGTGCGGGTTCGTGGGGGAACGAAAAGAGCAAGGGTGCGGGTTCGTGGGGGAACGTAAAGAGCAAGGGTGCGGGTTCTTGGGGGAACGCAAAGAGCAAGGGTGCGGGTTCGTGGGGGAACGCAAAGAGCAAGGGTGCGGGTTCGTGGGGGAACGCAAAGAGCAAGGGTGTGGGTTCGTGGGGGAACGCAAAGAGGAACGGTGCGGGTTCGTGGGGGAACGCAAAGAGCAAGGGTGCGGGTTCGTGGGGGAACGCAAAGAGGAACCGTGCGGGTTCGTGGGGGAACGCAAAGAGGAACCGTGCGGGTTCATGGGGGAACGCAAAGAGCAAGGGTGCGGGTTCGTGGGGAACGCAAAGAGCAAGGGTGCGGGTTCGTGGGGGAACGCAAAGAGCAAGGGTGCGGGTTCGTGGGGGAACGCAAAGAGCAAGGGTGCGGGTTCGTGGGGGAACGCAAAGAGCAAGGGTGCGGGTTCGTGGGGGAACGCAAAGAGCAAGGGTGCGGGTTCGTGGGGGAACGCAAAGAGCAAGGGTGCGGGTTCGTGGGGGAACGCAAAGAGCAAGGGTGCGGGTTCGTGGGGGAACGCAAAGAGCAAGGGTGCGGGTTCGTGGGGGAACGCAAAGAGCAAGGGTGCGGGTTCGTGGGGGAACGCAAAGAGCAAGGGTGCGGGTTCGTGGGGGAACTCAAAGAGGAACCGTGCGGGTTCGTGGGGGAACGCAAAGAGCAAGGGTGCGGGTTCGTGGGGGAATGCAAAGAGGAACCGTGCGGGTTCGTGGGGGAATGCAAAGAGCAAGGGTGCGGGTTCGTGGGGGAACGCAAAGAGCAAGGGTGCGGGTTCGTGGGGGAACGCAAAGAGCAAGGGTGCGGGTTCGTGGGGGAACGCAAAGAGCAAGGGTGCGGGTTCGTGGGGGAACGCAAAGAGGAACCGTGCGGGTTCGTGGGGGAACGCAAAGAGGAACCGTGCGGGTTCGTGGGGGAACGCAAAGAGCAAGGGTGCGGGTTCGTGGGGGAACGCAAAGAGCAAGGGTGCGGGTTCGTGGGGGAACGCAAAGAGCAAGGGTGCGGGTTCGTGGGGGAACGCAAAGAGCAAGGGTGTGGGTTCGTGGGGGAACGCAAAGAGGAACCGTGCGGGTTCGTGGGGGAACGCAAAGAGCAAGGGTGCGGGTTCGTTGGGGAACGCAAAGAGGAACCGTGCGGGTTCTTGGGGGAACGCAAAGAGGAACCGTGCGGGTTCGTGGGGGAACGCAAAGAGGAACCCTGCGGGTTCGTGGGGGAACGCAAAGAGCAAGGGTGCGGGTACGTGGGGGAACGCAAAGAGCAAGGGTGCGGGTTCGTGGGGGAACGCAAAGAGAAAGGGTGCGGGTTCGTGGGGGAACGCAAAGAGCAAGGGTGCGGGTTCGTGGGGGAACGCAAAGAGGAACCCTGCGGGTTCGTGGGGGAACGCAAAGAGCAAGGGTGCGGGTTCGTGGGGGAACGCAAAGAGGAACCGTGCGGGTTCGTGGGGGAACGCAAAGAGCAAGGGTGCGGGTTCGTGGGGGAACGCAAAGAGCAAGGGTGCGGGTTCGTGGGGGAACGCAAAGAGCAAGGGTGCGGGTTCGTGGGGGAATGCAAAGAGCAAGGGTGCGGGTTCGTGGGGGAACGCAAAGAGCAAGGGTGCGGGTTCGTGGGGGAACGCAAAGAGGAACCGTGCGGGTTCGTGGGGGAACGCAAAGAGCAAGGGTGCGGGTTCGTGGGGGAACGCAAAGAGCAAGGGTGCGGGTTCTTGGGGGAACGCAAAGAGCAAGGGTGTGGGTTCGTGGGGGAACGCAAAGAGCAAGGGTGCGGGTTCGTGGGGGAACGCAAAGAGCAAGGGTGCGGGTTCGTGGGGGAACGCAAAGAGGAACCGTGCGGGTTCGTGGGGGAACGCAAAGAGGAACCGTGCGGGTTCGTGGGGGAACGCAAATAGCAAGGGTGCGGGTTCGTTGGGGAACGCAAATAGCAAGGGTGCGGGTTCGTGGGGGAACGCAAATAGCAAGGGTGCGGGTTCGTGGGGGAACGCAAAGAGGAACCGTGCGGGTTCGTGGGGGAACGCAAAGTGCAAGGGTGCGGGTTCGTGGGGGAACGCAAAGAGCAAGGGTGCAGGTTCGTGGGGGAACGCAAAGAGCAAGGGTGCGGGTTCGTGGGGGAACGCAAAGAGCAAGGGTGCGCGTTCGTGGGGGAACGCAAAGAGCAAGGGTGCGGGTTCATGGGGGAACGCAAAGAGCAAGGGTGCGGGTTCGTGGGGGAACGCAAAGAGGAACCGTGCGGGTTCATGGGGGAACGCAAAGAGGAACCGTGCGGGTTCGTGGGGGAATGCAAAGAGGAACCGTGTGGGTTCGTGGGGGAACGCAAAGAGCAAGGGTGCGGGTTCCTGTGGGAACGCAAAGAGCAAGGGTGCGGGTTCATGGGGGAACGCAAAGAGCAAGGGTGCGGGTTCGTGGGGGAACGCAAAGAGGAACCGTGCGGGTTCGTGGGGGAACGCAAAGAGGAACCGTGCGGGTTCGTGGGGGAACGCAAAGCGCAAGGGTGCGGGTTCGTGGGGGAACGCAAAGAGCAAGGGTGCGGGTTCGTGGGGGAACGCAAAGAGCAAGGGTGCGGGTTCGTGGGGGAACGCAAAGAGGAACGGTGCGGGTTCGTGGGGGAACGCAAAGAGCAAGGGTGCGGGTTCGTGGGGGAAGGCAAAGAGCAAGGGTGCGGGTTCGTGGGGGAACGCAAAGAGCAAGGGTGCGGGTTCGTGGGGGAACGCAAAGAGCAAGGGTGCGGGTTCGTGGGGGAACGCAAAGAGCAAGGGTGCGGGTTCGTGGGGGAACGCAAAGAGCAAGGGTGCGGGTTCGTGGGGGAACGCAAAGAGGAACGGTGAGGGTTCGTGGGGGAACGCAAAGAGCAAGGGTGCGGGTTCGTGGGGGAACGCAAAGAGCAAGGGTGCGGGTTCGTGGGGGAACGCAAAGAGCAAGGGTGCGGGTTCGTGGGGGAACGCAAAGAGCAAGGGTGCGGGTTCGTGGGGGAACGCAAAGAGCAAGGGTGCGGGTTCGTGGGGGAACGCAAAGAGCAAGGGTGCGGGTTCGTGGGGGAAAGCAAAGAGCAAGGGTGCGGGTTCGTGGGGGAACGCAAAGAGGAACCGTGCGGGTTCGTGGGGGAACGCAAAGAGCAAGGGTGCGGGTTCGTGGGGGAACGCAAAGAGCAAGGGTGCGGGTTCGTGGGGGAACGCTAAGAGGAACCGTGTGGGTTCGTGGGGGAACGCAAAGAGCAAGGGTGCGGGTTCGTGGGGGAACGCAAAGAGGAACCGTGCGGGTTCGTGGGGGAACGCAAAGAGCAAGGGTGCGGGTTCGTGGGGGAACGCAAAGAGCAAGGGTGCGGGTTCTTGGGGAACGCAAAGAGCAAGGGTGCGGGTTCGTGGGGGAACGCAAAGAGCTAGGGTGCGGGTTCGTGGGGGAACGCAAAGAGCTAGGGTGCGGGTTCGTGGGGGAACGCAAAGTGCAATGGTGCAGGTTCATGGGGGAACGCAAAGAGCAAGTGTGCGGGTTCGTGGGGGAACGCAAAGAGGAACCGTGCGGGTTCGTGGGGGAACGCAAAGAGCAAGGGTGCGGGTTCGTGGGGGAACGCAAAGAGCAAGGGTGCGGGTTCGTGGGGGAACGCAAAGAGCTAGGGTGCGGGTTCGTGGGGGAACGCAAAGAGCTAAGGTGCGGGTTCGTGGGGGAACGCAAAGAGCAAGGGTGCGGGTTCGTGGGGGAACGCAAAGAGCAAGGGTGCGGGTTCGTGGGGGAACGCAAAGAGGAACCGTGCGGGTTCGTGGGGGAACGCAAAGAGGAACCGTGCGGGTTCGTGGGGGAACGCAAAGAGCAAGGGTGCGGGTTCGTGGGGGAACGCAAAGAGCAAGGGTGCGGGTTCGTGGGGGAACGCAAAGAGCAAGGGTGCGGGTTCGTGGGGGAACGCAAAGAGCAAGGGTGCGGGTTCGTGGGGGAACGCAAAGAGCAAGGGTGCGGGTTCGTGGGGGAACGCAAAGAGCAAGGGTGCGGGTTCTTGGGGGAACGCAAAGAGCAAGGGTGTGGGTTCGTGGGGGAACGCAAAGAGCAAGGGTGCGGGTTCGTGGGGGAACGCAAAGAGCAAGGGTGCGGGTTCGTGGGGGAACGCAAAGAGCAAGGGTGCGGGTTCGTGGGGGAACGCAAAGAGGAACCGTGCGGGTTCGTGGGGGAACGCAAATAGCAAGGGTGCGGGTTCGTGGGGGAACGCAAAGAGCAAGGGTGCGGGTTCGTGGGGGAACGCAAAGAGCAAGGGTGCGGGTTCGTGGGGGAACGCAAAGAGCAAGGGTGCGGGTTCGTGGGGGAACGCAAAGAGCAAGGGTGCGGGTTCGTGGGGGAACGCAAATAGCAAGGGTGCGGGTTTTTGGGGAACGCAAAGAGCAAGGGTGCGGGTTCGTGGGGGAACGCAAAGAGCAAGGGTGCGGGTTCGTGGGGGAACGCAAAGAGCAAGGGTGCGGGTTCGTGGGGGAACGCAAAGAGCAAGGGTGCGGGTTCGTGGGGGAACGCAAAGAGCAAGGGTGCGGGTTCGTGGGGGAACGCAAAGAGGAACCGTGAGGGTTCGTGGGGGAACGCAAAGAGGAACCGTGCGGGTTCGTGGGGGAACGCAAAGAGGAACCGTGTGGGTTCGTGGGGGAACGCAAAGAGGAACCGTGCGGGTTCGTGGGGGAATGCAAAGAGGAACCGTGCGGGTTCGTGGGGGAACGCAAAGAGGAACCGTGCGGGTTCGTGGGGGAATGCAAAGAGGAACCGTGCGGGTTCGTGGGGGAACGCAAAGAGCAAGGGTGCGGGTTCGTGGGGGAACGCAAAGAGCAAGGGTGCGGGTTCGTGGGGGAACGCAAAGAGCAAGGGTGCGGGTTCGTGGGGGAACGCAAAGAGCAAGGGTGCGGGTTCGTGGGGGAACGCAAAGAGCAAGGGTGCGGGTTCGTGGGGGAACGCAAAGAGCAAGGGTGCGGGTTCGTGGGGGAACGCAAAGAGCAAGGGTGCGGGTTCGTGGGGGAACGCAAAGAGCAAGGGTGCGGGTTCGTGGGGGAACGCAAAGAGCAAGGGTGCGGGTTCGTGGGGGAACGCAAAGAGGAACCGTGCGGGTTCGTGGGGGAACGCTAAGAGGAACCGTGTGGGTACGTGGGGGAACGCAAAGAGCAAGGGTGCGGGTTCGTGGGGGAACGCAAAGAGCAAGGGTGCGGGTTCGTGGGGGAACGCAAAGAGCAAGGGTGCGGGTTCGTGGGGGAACGCAAAGAGCAAGGGTGCGGGTTCGTGGGGGAACGAAAAGAGCAAGGGTGCGGATTCGTGGGGGAACGTAAAGAGCAAGGGTGCGGGTTCGTGGGGGAACGCAAAGAGGAACCGTGCGGGTTCTTGGGGGAACGCAAAGAGGAACCGTGCGGGTTCGTGTGGGAACGCAAAGAGGAACCGTGCGGGTTCGTGGGGGAACGCAATGAGCAAGGGTGCGGGTTCGTGGGGGAACGCAAAGAGCAAGGGTGCGGGTTCGTGGGGGAACGCAAAGAGGAACGGTGCGGGTTCGTGGGGGAACGCAAAGAGCAAGGGTGCGGGTTCGTGGGGGAACGCAAAGAGCAAGGGTGCGGGTTCGTGGGGGAACGCAAAGAGGAACGGTGCGGGTTCGTGGGGGAACGCAAAGAGGAACAGTGCGGGTTCGTGGGGGAACGCAAAGAGCAAGGGTGCGGGTTCGTGGGGGAACGCAAAGAGCAAGGGTGCGGGTTCGTGGGGGAACGCAAAGAGAAAGGGTGCGGGTTCGTGGGGGAACGCAAAGAGCAAGGGTGCGGGTTCGTGGGGGAACGCAAAGAGCAAGGGTGCGGGTTCGTGGGGGAACGCAAAGAGGAACGGTGCGGGTTCGTGGGGGAACGCAAAGAGCAAGGGTGCGGGTTCGTGGGGGAACGCAAAGAGCAAGGGTGCGGGTTCGTGGGGGAACGCAAAGAGCAAGGGTGCGGGTTCGTGGGGGAACGCAAAGAGGAACCGTGCGGGTTCTTGGGGGAACGCAAAGAGGAACCGTGCGGGTTCGTGGGGGAACGCAAAGAGGAACCGTGCGGGTTCGTGGGGGAACGCAAAGAGCAAGGGTGCGGGTACGTGGGGGAACGCAAAGAGCAAGGGTGCGGGTTCGTGGGGGAACGCAAAGAGAAAGGGTGCGGGTTCGTGGGGGAACGCAAAGAGCAAGGGTGCGGGTTCGTGGGGGAACGCAAAGAGGAACCCTGCGGGTTCGTGGGGGAACGCAAAGAGCAAGGGTGCGGGTTCGTGGGGGAACGCAAAGAGCAAGGGTGCGGGTTCGTGGGGGAACGCAAAGAGCAAGGGTGCGGGTTCGTGAGGGAACGCAAAGAGGAACCGTGCGGGTTCGTGGGGGAACGCAAAGAGGAACCGTGCGGGTTCGTGGGGGAACGCAAAGAGCAAGGGTGCGGGTTCGTGGGGGAACGCAAAGAGCAAGGGTGCGGGTTCGTGGGGGAACACAAAGAGCAAGGGTGCGGGTTCGTGGGGGAACGCAAAGAGCAAGGGTGCGGGTTCGTGGGGGAACGCAAAGAGCAAGGGTGCGGGTTCGTGGGGGAACGCAAAGAGCAAGGGTGCGGGTTCGTGGGGGAACGCAAAGAGCAAGGGTGCGGGTTCTTGGGGGAACGCAAAGAGCAAGGGTGTGGGTTCGTGGGGGAACGCAAAGCGCAAGGGTGCGGGTTCGTGGGGGAACGCAAAGCGCAAGGGTGCGGGTTCGTGGGGGAACGCAAAGAGCAAGGGTGCGGGTTCGTGGGGGAACGCAAAGAGGAACCGTGCGGGTTCGTGCGGGAACGCAAAGAGCAAGGGTGCGGGTTTGTGGGGGAACGCAAAGAGCAAGGGTGCGGGTTCGTGGGGGAACGCAAAGAGCAAGGGTGCGGGTTCGTGCGGGAACGCAAAGAGCCAGGGTGCGGGTTCGTGGGGGAACGCAAAGAGCTAGGGTGCGGGTTCATGGGGGAACGCAAAGTGCAAGGGTGCGGGTTCATGGGGGAACGCAAAGAGCAAGGGTGCGGGTTCGTGGGGGAACGCAAAGAGCAATGGTGCGGGTTCGTGGGGGAACGCAAAGAGCAAGGGTGCGGGTTCGTGAGGGAACGCAAAGAGCAAGGGTGCGGGTTCGTGGGGGAACGCAAAGAACAAGGGTGCGGGTTCGTGGGGGAACGCAAAGAGCTAGGGTGCGGGTTCGTGAGGGAACGCAAAGAGCTAGGGTGCGGGTTCGTGGGGGAACGCAAAGAGCAATGGTGCGGGTTCGTGGGGGAACGCAAAGAGGAACCGTGCGGGTTCGTGGGGGAACGCAAAGAGGAACCGTGCGGGTTCGTGGGGGAATGCAAAGAGGAACCGTGCGGGTTCGTGGGGGAACGCAAAGAGCAAGGGTGCGGGTTCGTGGGGGAACGCAAATAGCAAGGGTGCGGGTTCGTGGGGGAACGCAAAGAGCAAGGGTGCGGGTTCGTGGGGGAACGCAAAGAGGAACCGTGCGGGTTCGTGGGGGAACGCAAAGAGCAAGGCTGCGGGTTCGTGGGGGAACGAAAAGAGCAAGGGTGCGGATTCGTGGGGGAACGTAAAGAGCAAGGGTGCGGGTTCGTGGGGGAACGCAAAGAGGAACCGTGCGGGTTCTTGGGGGAACGCAAAGAGGAACCGTGCGGGTTCGTGTGGGAACGCAAAGAGGAACCGTGCGGGTTCGTGGGGGAACGCAATGAGCAAGGGTGCGGGTTCGTGGGGGAACGCAAAGAGCAAGGGTGCGGGTTCGTGGGGGAACGCAAAGAGGAACGGTGCGGGTTCGTGGGGGAACGCAAAGAGCAAGGGTGCGGGTTCGTGGGGGAACGCAAAGAGCAAGGGTGCGGGTTCGTGGGGGAACGCAAAGAGGAACGGTGCGGGTTCGTGGGGGAACGCAAAGAGCAAGGGTGCGGGTTCGTGGGGGAACGCAAAGAGCAAGGGTGCGGGTTCGTGGGGGAACGCAAAGAGCAAGGGTGCGGGTTCGTGGGGGAACGCAAAGAGGAACGGTGTGGGTTCGTGGGGGAACGCAAAGAGCAAGGGTGCGGGTTCGTGGGGGAACGCAAAGAGCAAGGGTGCGGGTTCGTGGGGGAACGCAAAGAGCAAGGGTGCGGGTTCGTGGGGGAACGCAAAGAGCAAGGGTGCGGGTTCGTGGGGGAACGCAAAGAGCAAGGGTGCGGGTTCGTGGGGGAACGCAAAGAGCAAGGGTGCGGGTTCGTGGGGGAATGCAAAGAGCAAGGGTGCGGGTTCGTGGGGGAACGCAAAGAGCAAGGGTGCGGGTTCGTGGGGGAACGCAAAGAGCAAGGGTGCGGGTTCGTGGGGGAACGCAAAGAGCAAGGGTGCGGGTTCGTGGGGGAACGCAAAGAGCAAGGGTGCGGGTTCGTGGGGGAACGCTAAGAGGAACCGTGTGGGTTCGTGGGGGAACGCAAAGAGCAAGGGTGCGGGTTCGTGGGGGAACGCAAAGAGCAAGGGTGCGGGTTCGTGGGGGAACGCAAAGAGCAAGGGTGCGGGTTCGTGGGGGAACGCAAAGAGCAAGGGTGCGGGTTCGTGGGGGAACGCAAAGTGCAATGGTGCAGGTTCGTGGGGGAACGCAAAGAGCAAGGGTGCGGGTTCGTGGGGGAACGCAAAGAGGAACCGTGCGGGTTCGTGGGGAACGCAAAGAGCAAGGGTGCGGGTTTGTGGGGGAACGCAAAGAGCAAGGGTGCGGGTTCGTGGGGGAACGCAAAGAGCTAGGGTGCGGGTTCGTGGGGGAACGCAAAGAGGAACGGTGCGGGTTCGTGGGGGAACGCAAAGAGGAACGGTGCGGGTTCGTGGGGGAACGCAAAGAGCAAGGGTGCGGGTTCGTGGGGGAACGCAAAGAGCAAGGGTGCGGGTTCGTGGGGGAACGCAAAGAGAAAGGGTGCGGGTTCGTGGGGGAACGCAAAGAGCAAGGGTGCGGGTTCGTGGGGGAACGCAAAGAGCAAGGGTGCGGGTTCGTGGGGGAACGCAAAGAGGAACGGTGCGGGTTCGTGGGGGAACGCAAAGAGCAAGGGTGCGGGTTCGTGGGGGAACGCAAAGAGGAACCGTGCGGGTTCGTGGGGGAACGCAAAGAGGAACCGTGCGGGTTCATGGGGGAACGCAAAGAGCAAGGGTGCGGGTTCGTGGGGGAATGCAAAGAGCAAGGGTGCGGGTTCGTGGGGGAACGCAAAGAGCAAGGGTGCGGGTTCGTGGGGGAACGCAAAGAGCAAGGGTGCGGGTTCGTGGGGGAACGCAAAGAGCAAGGGTGCGGGTTCGTGGGGGAACGCAAAGAGCAAGGGTGCGGGTTCGTGGGGGAACGCTAAGAGGAACCGTGTGGGTTCGTGGGGGAACGCAAAGAGCAAGGGTGCGGGTTCGTGGGGGAACGCAAAGAGCAAGGGTGCGGGTTCGTGGGGGAACGCAAAGAGCAAGGGTGCGGGTTCGTGGGGGAACGCAAAGAGCAAGGGTGCGGGTTCGTGGGGGAACGCAAAGTGCAATGGTGCAGGTTCGTGGGGGAACGCAAAGAGCAAGGGTGCGGGTTCGTGGGGGAACGCAAAGAGGAACCGTGCGGGTTCGTGGGGAACGCAAAGAGCAAGGGTGCGGGTTTGTGGGGGAACGCAAAGAGCAAGGGTGCGGGTTCGTGGGGGAACGCAAAGAGCTAGGGTGCGGGTTCGTGGGGGAACGCAAAGAGGAACGGTGCGGGTTCGTGGGGGAACGCAAAGAGGAACGGTGCGGGTTCGTGGGGGAACGCAAAGAGCAAGGGTGCGGGTTCGTGGGGGAACGCAAAGAGCAAGGGTGCGGGTTCGTGGGGGAACGCAAAGAGAAAGGGTGCGGGTTCGTGGGGGAACGCAAAGAGCAAGGGTGCGGGTTCGTGGGGGAACGCAAAGAGCAAGGGTGCGGGTTCGTGGGGGAACGCAAAGAGGAACGGTGCGGGTTCGTGGGGGAACGCAAAGAGCAAGGGTGCGGGTTCGTGGGGGAACGCAAAGAGGAACCGTGCGGGTTCGTGGGGGAACGCAAAGAGGAACCGTGCGGGTTCATGGGGGAACGCAAAGAGCAAGGGTGCGGGTTCGTGGGGAACGCAAAGAGCAAGGGTGCGGGTTCGTGGGGGAACGCAAAGAGCAAGGGTGCGGGTTCGTGGGGGAACGCAAAGAGGAACCGTGCGGGTTCGTGGGGGAACGCAAAGAGCAAGGGTGCGGGTTCGTGGGGGAATGCAAAGAGGAACCGTGCGGGTTCGTGGGGGAATGCAAAGAGCAAGGGTGCGGGTTCGTGGGGGAACGCAAAGAGCAAGGGTGCGGGTTCGTGGGGGAACGCAAAGAGCAAGGGTGCGGGTTCGTGGGGGAACGCAAAGAGCAAGGGTGCGGGTTCGTGGGGGAACGCAAAGAGGAACCGTGCGGGTTCGTGGGGGAACGCAAAGAGGAACCGTGCGGGTTCGTGGGGGAACGCAAAGAGCAAGGGTGCGGGTTCGTGGGGGAACGCAAAGAGCAAGGGTGCGGGTTCGTGGGGGAACGCAAAGAGCAAGGGTGCGGGTTCGTGGGGGAACGCAAAGAGCAAGGGTGCGGGTTCGTGGGGGAACGCAAAGAGGAACGGTGCGGGTTCGTGGGGGAACGCAAAGAGGAACCGTGCGGGTTCGTGGGGGAACGCAAATAGCAAGGGTGCGGGTTCGTTGGGGAACGCAAATAGCAAGGGTGCGGGTTCGTGGGGGAACGCAAATAGCAAGGGTGCGGGTTCGTGGGGGAACGCAAAGAGGAACCGTGCGGGTTCGTGGGGGAACGCAAAGTGCAAGGGTGCGGGTTCGTGGGGGAACGCAAAGAGCAAGGGTGCGGGTTCGTGGGGGAACGCAAAGAGCAAGGGTGCGGGTTCGTGGGGGAACGCAAAGAGCAAGGGTGCGGGTTCGTGGGGGAACGCAAAGAGCAAGGGTGCGGGTTTTTGGGGAACGCAAAGAGCAAGGGTGCGGGTTCGTGGGGGAACGCAAAGAGCAAGGGTGCGGGTTCGTGGGGGAACGCAAAGAGCAAGGGTGCGGGTTCGTGGGGGAACGCAAAGAGCAAGGGTGCGGGTTCGTGGGGGAACGCAAAGAGCAAGGGTGCGGGTTTGTGGGGGAACGCAAAGAGCAAGGGTGCGGGTTCGTGGGGGAACGCAAAGAGCAAGGGTGCGGGTTCGTGGGGGAACGCAAAGAGGAACCGTGCGGGTTCGTGGGGGAATGCAAAGAGGAACCGTGTGGGTTCGTGGGGGAACGCAAAGAGCAAGGGTGCGGGTTCCTGTGGGAACGCAAAGAGCAAGGGTGCGGGTTCATGGGGGAACGCAAAGAGCAAGGGTGCGGGTTCGTGGGGGAACGCAAAGAGGAATGGTGCGGGTTCGTGGGGGAACACAAAGAGCAAGGGTGCGGGTTCGTGGGGGAACGCAAAGCGCAAGGGTGCGGGTTCGTGGGGGAACGCAAAGAGCAAGGGTGCGGGTTCGTGGGGGAACGCAAAGAGGAACCGTGCGGGTTCGTGGGGGAACGCAAAGAGCAAGGGTGCGGGTTTGTGGGGGAACGCAAAGAGCAAGGGTGCGGGTTCGTGGGGGAACGCAAAGAGCAAGGGTGCGGGTTCGTGCGGGAACGCAAAGAGCCAGGGTGCGGGTTCGTGGGGGAACGCAAAGAGCTAGGGTGCGGGTTCGTGGGGGAACGCAAAGTGCAAGGGTGCGGGTTCATGGGGGAACGCAAAGAGCAAGGGTGCGGGTTCGTGGGGGAACGCAAAGAGCAATGGTGCGGGTTCGTGGGGGAACGCAAAGAGCAAGGGTGCGGGTTCGTGAGGGAACGCAAAGAGCAAGGGTGCGGGTTCGTGGGGGAACGCAAAGAACAAGGGTGCGGGTTCGTGGGGGAACGCAAAGAGCTAGGGTGCGGGTTCGTGAGGGAACGCAAAGAGCTAGGGTGCGGGTTCGTGGTGGAACGCCAAGAGCAATGTTGCTGGTTCGTGGGGGAACGCAAAGAGGAACCGTGCGGGTTCGTGGGGGAACGCAAAGAGGAACCGTGCGGGTTCGTGGGGGAATGCAAAGAGGAACCGTGCGGGTTCGTGGGGGAACGCAAAGAGCAAGGGTGCGGGTTCGTGGGGGAACGCAAAGAGCAAGGGTGCGGGTTCGTGGGGGAACGCAAAGAGCAAGGGTGCGGGTTCGTGGGGGAACGCAAAGAGCAAGGGTGCGGGTTCGTGGGGGAACGCAAAGAGCAAGGGTGCGGGTTCGTGGGGGAACGAAAAGAGCAAGGGTGCGGGTTCGTGGGGGAACGTAAAGAGCAAGGGTGCGGGTTCTTGGGGGAACGCAAAGAGGAACCGTGCGGGTTCTTGGGGGAACGCAAAGAGGAACCGTGCGGGTTCGTGGGGGAACGCAAAGAGCAAGGGTGCGGGTTCGTGGGGGAACGCAAAGAGCAAGGGTGCGGGTTCGTGGGGGAACGCTAAGAGGAACCGTGTGGGTTCGTGGGGGAACGCAAAGAGCAAGGGTGCGGGTTCGTGGGGGAACGCAAAGAGCAAGGGTGCGGGTTCGTGGGGGAACGCAAAGAGCAAGGGTGCGGGTTCGTGGGGGAACGCAAAGAGCAAGGGTGCGGGTTCTTGGGGAACGCAAAGAGCAAGGGTGCGGGTTCGTGGGGGAACGCAAAGAGCTAGGGTGCGGGTTCGTGAGGGAACGCAAAGAGCTAGGGTGCGGGTTCGTGGGGGAACGCAAAGTGCAATGGTGCAGGTTCATGGGGGAACGCAAAGAGCAAGGGTGCGGGTTCGTGGGGGAACGCAAAGAGGAACCGTGCGGGTTCGTGGGGGAACGCAAAGAGCAAGGGTGCGGGTTTGTGGGGGAACGCAAAGAGCAAGGGTGCGGGTTCGTGGGGGAACGCAAAGAGCTAGGGTGCGGGTTCGTGGGGGAACGCAAAGAGCTAAGGTGCGGGTTCGTGGGGGAACGCAAAGAGCAAGGGTGCGGGTTCGTGGGGGAACGCAAAGAGCAAGGGTGCGGGTTCGTGGGGGAACGCAAAGAGGAACCGTGCGGGTTCGTGGGGGAACGCAAAGAGGAACCGTGCGGGTTCGTGGGGGAACGCAAAGAGCAAGGGTGCGGGTTCGTGGGGGAACGCAAAGAGCAAGGGTGCGGGTTCGTGGGGGAACGCAAAGAGCAAGGGTGCGGGTTCGTGGGGGAACGCAAAGAGGAACCATGCGGGTTCGTGGGGGAACGCAAAGAGCAAGGGTGCCGGTTCGTGGGGGAACGCAAAGAGCAAGGGTGCGGGTTCTTGGGGGAACGCAAAGAGCAAGGGTGTGGGTTCGTGGGGGAACGCAAAGAGCAAGGGTGCGGGTTCGTGGGGGAACGCAAAGAGCAAGGGTGCGGGTTCGTGGGGGAACGCAAAGAGCAAGGGTGCGGGTTCGTGGGGGAACGCAAATAGCAAGGGTGCGGGTTCGTGGGGGAACGCAAATAGCAAGGGTGCGGGTTCGTGGGGGAACGCAAAGAGCAAGGGTGCGGGTTCGTGGGGGAACGCAAAGAGGAACGGTGCGGGTTCGTGGGGGAACGCAAAGAGGAACCGTGCGGGTTCGTGGGGGAACGCAAATAGCAAGGGTGCGGGTTCGTTGGGGAACGCAAATAGCAAGGGTGCGGGTTCGTGGGGGAACGCAAATAGCAAGGGTGCGGGTTCGTGGGGGAACGCAAAGAGGAACCGTGCGGGTTCGTGGGGGAACGCAAAGTGCAAGGGTGCGGGTTCGTGGGGGAACGCAAAGAGCAAGGGTGCGGGTTCGTGGGGGAACGCAAAGAGCAAGGGTGCGGGTTCGTGGGGGAACGCAAAGAGCAAGGGTGCGGGTTCGTGGGGGAACGCAAAGAGCAAGGGTGCGGGTTTTTGGGGAACGCAAAGAGCAAGGGTGCGGGTTCGTGGGGGAACGCAAAGAGCAAGGGTGCGGGTTCGTGGGGGAACGCAAAGAGCAAGGGTGCGGGTTCGTGGGGGAACGCAAAGAGCAAGGGTGCGGGTTCGTGGGGGAACGCAAAGAGCAAGGGTGCGGGTTCGTGGGGGAACGCAAAGAGCAAGGGTGCGGGTTCGTGGGGGAACGCAAAGAGCAAGGGTGCGGGTTCGTGGGGGAACGCAAAGAGCAAGGGTGCGGGTTCGTGGGGGAACGCAAAGAGCAAGGGTGCGGGTTCGTGGGGGAACGCAAAGAGGAACCGTGCGGGTTCGTGGGGGAACGCAAAGAGCAAGGGTGCGGGTTCGTGGGGGAACGCAAAGAGCAAGGGTGCGGGTTCGTGGGGGAACGCTAAGAGGAACCGTGTGGGTTCGTGGGGGAACGCAAAGAGCAAGGGTGCGGGTTCGTGGGGGAACGCAAAGAGCAAGGGTGCGGGTTCGTGGGGGAACGCAAAGAGCAAGGGTGCGGGTTCGTGGGGGAACGCAAAGTGCAATGGTGCAGGTTCGTGGGGGAACGCAAAGAGCAAGGGTGCGGGTTCGTGGGGGAACGCAAAGAGGAACCGTGCGGGTTCGTGGGGAACGCAAAGAGCAAGGGTGCGGGTTTGTGGGGGAACGCAAAGAGCAAGGGTGCGGGTTCGTGGGGGAACGCAAAGAGCTAGGGTGCGGGTTCGTGGGGGAACGCAAAGAGGAACGGTGCGGGTTCGTGGGGGAACGCAAAGAGGAACGGTGCGGGTTCGTGGGGGAACGCAAAGAGCAAGGGTGCGGGTTCGTGGGGGAACGCAAAGAGCAAGGGTGCGGGTTCGTGGGGGAACGCAAAGAGAAAGGGTGCGGGTTCGTGGGGGAACGCAAAGAGCAAGGGTGCGGGTTCGTGGGGGAACGCAAAGAGCAAGGGTGCGGGTTCGTGGGGGAACGCAAAGAGGAACGGTGCGGGTTCGTGGGGGAACGCAAAGAGCAAGGGTGCGGGTTCGTGGGGGAACGCAAAGAGGAACCGTGCGGGTTCGTGGGGGAACGCAAAGAGGAACCGTGCGGGTTCATGGGGGAACGCAAAGAGCAAGGGTGCGGGTTCGTGGGGAACGCAAAGAGCAAGGGTGCGGGTTCGTGGGGGAACGCAAAGAGCAAGGGTGCGGGTTCGTGGGGGAACGCAAAGAGGAACCGTGCGGGTTCGTGGGGGAACGCAAAGAGCAAGGGTGCGGGTTCGTGGGGGAATGCAAAGAGGAACCGTGCGGGTTCGTGGGGGAATGCAAAGAGCAAGGGTGCGGGTTCGTGGGGGAACGCAAAGAGCAAGGGTGCGGGTTCGTGGGGGAACGCAAAGAGCAAGGGTGCGGGTTCGTGGGGGAACGCAAAGAGCAAGGGTGCGGGTTCGTGGGGGAACGCAAAGAGGAACCGTGCGGGTTCGTGGGGGAACGCAAAGAGGAACCGTGCGGGTTCGTGGGGGAACGCAAAGAGCAAGGGTGCGGGTTCGTGGGGGAACGCAAAGAGCAAGGGTGCGGGTTCGTGGGGGAACGCAAAGAGCAAGGGTGCGGGTTCGTGGGGGAACGCAAAGAGCAAGGGTGCGGGTTCGTGGGGGAACGCAAAGAGGAACGGTGCGGGTTCGTGGGGGAACGCAAAGAGGAACCGTGCGGGTTCGTGGGGGAACGCAAATAGCAAGGGTGCGGGTTCGTTGGGGAACGCAAATAGCAAGGGTGCGGGTTCGTGGGGGAACGCAAATAGCAAGGGTGCGGGTTCGTGGGGGAACGCAAAGAGGAACCGTGCGGGTTCGTGGGGGAACGCAAAGTGCAAGGGTGCGGGTTCGTGGGGGAACGCAAAGAGCAAGGGTGCGGGTTCGTGGGGGAACGCAAAGAGCAAGGGTGCGGGTTCGTGGGGGAACGCAAAGAGCAAGGGTGCGGGTTCGTGGGGGAACGCAAAGAGCAAGGGTGCGGGTTTTTGGGGAACGCAAAGAGCAAGGGTGCGGGTTCGTGGGGGAACGCAAAGAGCAAGGGTGCGGGTTCGTGGGGGAACGCAAAGAGCAAGGGTGCGGGTTCGTGGGGGAACGCAAAGAGCAAGGGTGCGGGTTCGTGGGGGAACGCAAAGAGCAAGGGTGCGGGTTCGTGGGGGAACGCAAAGAGCAAGGGTGCGGGTTCGTGGGGGAACGCAAAGAGCAAGGGTGCGGGTTCGTGGGGGAACGCAAAGAGGAACCGTGCGGGTTCGTGGGGGAATGCAAAGAGGAACCGTGTGGGTTCGTGGGGGAACGCAAAGAGCAAGGGTGCGGGTTCCTGTGGGAACGCAAAGAGCAAGGGTGCGGGTTCATGGGGGAACGCAAAGAGCAAGGGTGCGGGTTCGTGGGGGAACGCAAAGAGGAATGGTGCGGGTTCGTGGGGGAACACAAAGAGCAAGGGTGCGGGTTCGTGGGGGAACGCAAAGCGCAAGGGTGCGGGTTCGTGGGGGAACGCAAAGAGCAAGGGTGCGGGTTCGTGGGGGAACGCAAAGAGGAACCGTGCGGGTTCGTGGGGGAACGCAAAGAGCAAGGGTGCGGGTTTGTGGGGGAACGCAAAGAGCAAGGGTGCGGGTTCGTGGGGGAACGCAAAGAGCAAGGGTGCGGGTTCGTGCGGGAACGCAAAGAGCCAGGGTGCGGGTTCGTGGGGGAACGCAAAGAGCTAGGGTGCGGGTTCGTGGGGGAACGCAAAGTGCAAGGGTGCGGGTTCATGGGGGAACGCAAAGAGCAAGGGTGCGGGTTCGTGGGGGAACGCAAAGAGCAATGGTGCGGGTTCGTGGGGGAACGCAAAGAGCAAGGGTGCGGGTTCGTGAGGGAACGCAAAGAGCAAGGGTGCGGGTTCGTGGGGGAACGCAAAGAACAAGGGTGCGGGTTCGTGGGGGAACGCAAAGAGCTAGGGTGCGGGTTCGTGAGGGAACGCAAAGAGCTAGGGTGCGGGTTCGTGGTGGAACGCCAAGAGCAATGTTGCTGGTTCGTGGGGGAACGCAAAGAGGAACCGTGCGGGTTCGTGGGGGAACGCAAAGAGGAACCGTGCGGGTTCGTGGGGGAATGCAAAGAGGAACCGTGCGGGTTCGTGGGGGAACGCAAAGAGCAAGGGTGCGGGTTCGTGGGGGAACGCAAAGAGCAAGGGTGCGGGTTCGTGGGGGAACGCAAAGAGCAAGGGTGCGGGTTCGTGGGGGAACGCAAAGAGCAAGGGTGCGGGTTCGTGGGGGAACGCAAAGAGCAAGGGTGCGGGTTCGTGGGGGAACGAAAAGAGCAAGGGTGCGGGTTCGTGGGGGAACGTAAAGAGCAAGGGTGCGGGTTCTTGGGGGAACGCAAAGAGGAACCGTGCGGGTTCTTGGGGGAACGCAAAGAGGAACCGTGCGGGTTCGTGGGGGAACGCAAAGAGCAAGGGTGCGGGTTCGTGGGGGAACGCAAAGAGCAAGGGTGCGGGTTCGTGGGGGAACGCTAAGAGGAACCGTGTGGGTTCGTGGGGGAACGCAAAGAGCAAGGGTGCGGGTTCGTGGGGGAACGCAAAGAGCAAGGGTGCGGGTTCGTGGGGGAACGCAAAGAGCAAGGGTGCGGGTTCGTGGGGGAACGCAAAGAGCAAGGGTGCGGGTTCTTGGGGAACGCAAAGAGCAAGGGTGCGGGTTCGTGGGGGAACGCAAAGAGCTAGGGTGCGGGTTCGTGGGGGAACGCAAAGAGCTAGGGTGCGGGTTCGTGGGGGAACGCAAAGTGCAATGGTGCAGGTTCATGGGGGAACGCAAAGAGCAAGGGTGCGGGTTCGTGGGGGAACGCAAAGAGGAACCGTGCGGGTTCGTGGGGGAACGCAAAGAGCAAGGGTGCGGGTTTGTGGGGGAACGCAAAGAGCAAGGGTGCGGGTTCGTGGGGGAACGCAAAGAGCTAGGGTGCGGGTTCGTGGGGGAACGCAAAGAGCTAAGGTGCGGGTTCGTGGGGGAACGCAAAGAGCAAGGGTGCGGGTTCGTGGGGGAACGCAAAGAGCAAGGGTGCGGGTTCGTGGGGGAACGCAAAGAGGAACCGTGCGGGTTCGTGGGGGAACGCAAAGAGGAACCGTGCGGGTTCGTGGGGGAACGCAAAGAGCAAGGGTGCGGGTTCGTGGGGGAACGCAAAGAGCAAGGGTGCGGGTTCGTGGGGGAACGCAAAGAGCAAGGGTGCGGGTTCGTGGGGGAACGCAAAGAGGAACCATGCGGGTTCGTGGGGGAACGCAAAGAGCAAGGGTGCCGGTTCGTGGGGGAACGCAAAGAGCAAGGGTGCGGGTTCTTGGGGGAACGCAAAGAGCAAGGGTGTGGGTTCGTGGGGGAACGCAAAGAGCAAGGGTGCGGGTTCGTGGGGGAACGCAAAGAGCAAGGGTGCGGGTTCGTGGGGGAACGCAAAGAGCAAGGGTGCGGGTTCGTGGGGGAACGCAAATAGCAAGGGTGCGGGTTCGTGGGGGAACGCAAATAGCAAGGGTGCGGGTTCGTGGGGGAACGCAAAGAGCAAGGGTGCGGGTTCGTGGGGGAACGCAAAGAGCAAGGGTGCGGGTTCGTGGGGGAACGCAAAGAGCAAGGGTGCGGGTTCGTGGGGGAACGCAAATAGCAAGGGTGCGGGTTCGTGGGGGAACGCAAAGAGCAAGGGTGCGGGTTCGTGGGGGAACGCAAAGAGCAAGGGTGCGGGTTTTTGGGGAACGCAAAGAGCAAGGGTGCGGGTTCGTGGGGGAACGCAAAGAGCAAGGGTGCGGGTTCGTGGGGGAACGCAAAGAGCAAGGGTGCGGGTTCGTGGGGGAACGCAAAGAGCAAGGGTGCGGGTTCGTGGGGGAACGCAAAGAGCAAGGGTGCGGGTTCGTGGGGGAACGCAAAGAGCAAGGGTGCGGGTTCGTGGGGGAACGCAAAGAGGAACCGTGCGGGTTCGTGGGGGAATGCAAAGAGGAACCGTGTGGGTTCGTGGGGGAACGCAAAGAGGAACCGTGCGGGTTCGTGGGGGAATGCAAAGAGGAACCGTGCGGGTTCGTGGGGGAACGCAAAGAGCAAGGGTGCGGGTTCGTGGGGGAACGCAAAGAGCAAGGGTGCGGGTTCGTGGGGGAACGCAAAGAGCAAGGGTGCGGGTTCGTGGGGGAACGCAAAGAGCAAGGGTGCGGGTTCGTGGGGGAACGCAAAGAGCAAGGGTGCGGGTTCGTGGGGGAACGCAAAGAGCAAGGGTGCGGGTTCGTGGGGGAACGCAAAGAGCAAGGGTGCGGGTTCGTGGGGGAACGCAAAGAGGAACCGTGCGGGTTCGTGGGGGAACGCAAAGAGCAAGGGTGCGGGTTCGTGGGGGAACGCAAAGAGCAAGGGTGCGGGTTCGTGGGGGAACGCAAAGAGCAAGGGTGCGGGTTCGTGGGGGAACGCAAAGAGGAACCCTGCGGGTTCGTGGGGGAACGCAAAGAGCAAGGGTGCGGGTTCGTGGGGGAACGCAAAGAGCAAGGGTGCGGGTTCGTGGGGGAACGCAAAGAGCAAGGGTGCGGGTTCGTGGGGGAACGAAAAGAGCAAGGGTGCGGATTCGTGGGGGAACGTAAAGAGCAAGGGTGCGGGTTCGTGGTGGAACGCAAAGAGGAACCGTGCGGGTTCTTGGGGGAACGCAAAGAGGAACCGTGCGGGTTCGTGTGGGAACGCAAAGAGGAACCGTGCGGGTTCGTGGGGGAACGCAATGAGCAAGGGTGCGGGTTCGTGGGGGAACGCAAAGAGCAAGGGTGCGGGTTCGTGGGGGAACGCAAAGAGCAAGGGTGCGGGTTTTTGGGGAACGCAAAGAGCAAGGGTGCGGGTTCGTGGGGGAACGCAAAGAGCAAGGGTGCGGGTTCGTGGGGGAACGCAAAGAGCAAGGGTGCGGGTTCGTGGGGGAACGCAAAGAGCAAGGGTGCGGGTTCGTGGGGGAACGCAAAGAGCAAGGGTGCGGGTTCGTGGGGGAACGCAAAGAGCAAGGGTGCGGGTTCGTGGGGGAACGCAAAGAGCAAGGGTGCGGGTTCGTGGGGGAACGCAAAGAGGAACCGTGCGGGTTCATGGGGGAACGCAAAGAGGAACCGTGCGGGTTCGTGGGGGAATGCAAAGAGGAACCGTGTGGGTTCGTGGGGGAACGCAAAGAGCAAGGGTGCGGGTTCCTGTGGGAACGCAAAGAGCAAGGGTGCGGGTTCATGGGGGAACGCAAAGAGCAAGGGTGCGGGTTCGTGGGGGAACGCAAAGAGGAATGGTGCGGGTTCGTGGGGGAACACAAAGAGCAAGGGTGCGGGTTCGTGGGGGAACGCAAAGCGCAAGGGTGCGGGTTCGTGGGGGAACGCAAAGAGCAAGGGTGCGGGTTCGTGGGGGAACGCAAAGAGGAACCGTGCGGGTTCGTGGGGGAACGCAAAGAGCAAGGGTGCGGGTTTGTGGGGGAACGCAAAGAGCAAGGGTGCGGGTTCGTGGGGGAACGCAAAGAGCAAGGGTGCGGGTTCGTGCGGGAACGCAAAGAGCCAGGGTGCGGGTTCGTGGGGGAACGCAAAGAGCTAGGGTGCGGGTTCGTGGGGGAACGCAAAGTGCAAGGGTGCGGGTTCATGGGGGAACGCAAAGAGCAAGGGTGCGGGTTCGTGGGGGAACGCAAAGAGCAATGGTGCGGGTTCGTGGGGGAACGCAAAGAGCAAGGGTGCGGGTTCGTGAGGGAACGCAAAGAGCAAGGGTGCGGGTTCGTGGGGGAACGCAAAGAACAAGGGTGCGGGTTCGTGGGGGAACGCAAAGAGCTAGGGTGCGGGTTCGTGAGGGAACGCAAAGAGCTAGGGTGCGGGTTCGTGGTGGAACGCCAAGAGCAATGTTGCTGGTTCTTGGGGGAACGCAAAGAGGAACCGTGCGGGTTCGTGGGGGAACGCAAAGAGGAACCGTGCGGGTTCGTGGGGGAATGCAAAGAGGAACCGTGCGGGTTCGTGGGGGAACGCAAAGAGCAAGGGTGCGGGTTCGTGGGGGAACGCAAAGAGCAAGGGTGCGGGTTCGTGGGGGAACGCAAAGAGCAAGGGTGCGGGTTCGTGGGGGAACGCAAAGAGCAAGGGTGCGGGTTCGTGGGGGAACGCAAAGAGCAAGGGTGCGGGTTCGTGGGGGAACGAAAAGAGCAAGGGTGCGGGTTCGTGGGGGAACGTAAAGAGCAAGGGTGCGGGTTCTTGGGGGAACGCAAAGAGGAACCGTGCGGGTTCTTGGGGGAACGCAAAGAGGAACCGTGCGGGTTCGTGTGGGAACACAAAGAGGAACCGTGCGGGTTCGTGGGGGAACGCAATGAGCAAGGGTGCGGGTTCGTGGGGGAACGCAAAGAGCAAGGGTGCGGGTTCGTGGGGGAACGCAAAGAGGAACCGTGCGGGTTCGTGGGGGAACGCAAAGAGCAAGGGTGCGGGTTCGTGGGGGAACGCCAAGAGCAAGGGTGCGGGTTCGTGGGGGAACGCAAAGAGCAAGGGTGCGGGTTCGTGGGGGAACGCAAAGAGCAAGGGTGCGGGTTCGTGGGGGAACGCAAAGAGCAAGGGTGCGGGTTCGTGGGGGAACGCAAAGAGCAAGGGTGCGGGTTCGTGGGGGAACGCAAAGAGCAAGGGTGCGGGTTCGTGGGGGAACGCAAAGAGCAAGGGTGCGGGTTCGTGGGGGAACGCAAAGAGGAACGGTGAGGGTTCGTGGGGGAACGCAAAGAGCAAGGGTGCGGGTTCGTGGGGGAACGCAAAGAGCAAGGGTGCGGGTTCGTGGGGGAACGCAAAGAGCAAGGGTGCGGGTTCGTGGGGGAACGCAAAGAGCAAGGGTGCGGGTTCGTGGGGGAACGCAAAGAGCAAGGGTGCGGGTTCGTGGGGGAACGCAAAGAGCAAGGGTGCGGGTTCGTGGGGGAACGCAAAGAGGAACCGTGCGGGTTCGTGGGGGAACGCAAAGAGCAAGGGTGCGGGTTCGTGGGGGAACGCAAAGAGCAAGGGTGCGGGTTCGTGGGGGAACGCTAAGAGGAACCGTGTGGGTTCGTGGGGGAACGCAAAGAGCAAGGGTGCGGGTTCGTGGGGGAACGCAAAGAGCAAGGGTGCGGGTTCGTGGGGGAACGCAAAGAGCAAGGGTGCGGGTTCGTGGGGGAACGCAAAGAGCAAGGGTGCGGGTTCTTGGGGAACGCAAAGAGCAAGGGTGCGGGTTCGTGGGGGAACGCAAAGAGCTAGGGTGCGGGTTCGTGGGGGAACGCAAAGAGCTAGGGTGCGGGTTCGTGGGGGAACGCAAAGTGCAATGGTGCAGGTTCATGGGGGAACGCAAAGAGCAAGGGTGCGGGTTCGTGGGGGAACGCAAAGAGGAACCGTGCGGGTTCGTGGGGGAACGCAAAGAGCAAGGGTGCGGGTTTGTGGGGGAACGCAAAGAGCAAGGGTGCGGGTTCGTGGGGGAACGCAAAGAGCTAGGGTGCGGGTTCGTGGGGGAACGCAAAGAGCTAAGGTGCGGGTTCGTGGGGGAACGCAAAGAGCAAGGGTGCGGGTTCGTGGGGGAACGCAAAGAGGAACCGTGCGGGTTCGTGGGGGAACGCAAAGAGCAAGGGTGCGGGTTCGTGGGGGAACGCAAAGAGGAACCGTGCGGGTTCGTGGGGGAACGCAAAGAGCAAGGGTGCGGGTTCGTGGGGGAACGCAAAGAGCAAGGGTGCGGGTTCGTGGGGGAACGCAAAGAGCAAGGGTGCGGGTTCGTGGGGGAACGCAAAGAGGAACCATGCGGGTTCGTGGGGGAACGCAAAGAGCAAGGGTGCCGGTTCGTGGGGGAACGCAAAGAGCAAGGGTGCGGGTTCTTGGGGGAACGCAAAGAGCAAGGGTGTGGGTTCGTGGGGGAACGCAAAGAGCAAGGGTGCGGGTTCGTGGGGGAACGCAAAGAGCAAGGGTGCGGGTTCGTGGGGGAACGCAAAGAGCAAGGGTGCGGGTTCGTGGGGGAACGCAAAGAGCAAGGGTGCGGGTTCGTGGGGGAACGCAAATAGCAAGGGTGCGGGTTCGTGGGGGAACGCAAATAGCAAGGGTGCGGGTTCGTGGGGGAACGCAAAGAGCAAGGGTGCGGGTTCGTGGGGGAACGCAAAGAGCAAGGGTGCGGGTTCGTGGGGGAACGCAAAGAGCAAGGGTGCGGGTTCGTGGGGGAACGCAAATAGCAAGGGTGCGGGTTCGTGGGGGAACGCAAAGAGCAAGGGTGGGGTTCGTGGGGGAACGCAAAGAGCAAGGGTGCGGGTTTTTGGGGAACGCAAAGAGCAAGGGTGCGGGTTCGTGGGGGAACGCAAGTAGCAAGGGTGCGGGTTCGTGGGGGAACGCAAAGAGCAAGGGTGCGGGTTCGTGGGGGAACGCAAAGAGCAAGGGTGCGGGTTCGTGGGGGAACGCAAAGAGCAAGGGTGCGGGTTCGTGGGGGAACGCAAAGAGGAACCGTGAGGGTTCGTGGGGGAACGCAAAGAGGAACCGTGCGGGTTCGTGGGGGAATGCAAAGAGGAACCGTGCGGGTTCGTGGGGGAACGCAAAGAGGAACCGTGCGGGTTCGTGGGGGAATGCAAAGAGGAACCGTGCGGGTTCGTGGGGGAACGCAAAGAGCAAGGGTGCGGGTTCGTGGGGGAACGCAAAGAGCAAGGGTGCGGGTTCGTGGGGGAACGCAAAGAGCAAGGGTGCGGGTTCGTGGGGGAACGCAAAGAGCAAGGGTGCGGGTTCGTGGGGGAACGCAAAGAGCAAGGGTGCGGGTTCGTGGGGGAACGCAAAGAGCAAGGGTGCGGGTTCGTGGGGGAACGCAAAGAGCAAGGGTGCGGGTTCGTGGGGGAACGTAAAGAGCAAGGGTGCGGGTTCTTGGGGGAACGCAAAGAGGAACCGTGCGGGTTCTTGGGGGAACGCAAAGAGGAACCGTGCGGGTTCGTGGGGGAACGCAAAGAGCAAGGGTGCGGGTTCGTGGGGGAACGCAAAGAGGAACCCTGCGGGTTCGTGGGGGAACGCAAAGAGCAAGGGTGCGGGTTTGTGGGGGAACGCAAAGAGCAAGGGTGCGGGTTCGTGGGGGAACGCAAAGAGCAAGGGTGCGGGTTCGTGGGGGAACGAAAAGAGCAAGGGTGCGGGTTCGTGGGGGAACGCAAAGAGCAAGGGTGCGGGTTCGTGGGGGAACGCAAAGAGGAACCGTGCGGGTTCTTGGGGGAACGCAAAGAGGAACCGTGCGGGTTCGTGGGGGAACGCAATGAGCAAGGGTGCGGGTTCGTGGGGGAACGCAAAGAGCAAGGGTGCGGGTTCGTGGGGGAACGCAAAGAGGAACGGTGCGGGTTCGTGGGGGAACGCAAAGAGCAAGGGTGCGGGTTCGTGGGGGAACGCAAAGAGCAAGGGTGCGGGTTCGTGGGGGAACGCAAAGAGGAACGGTGCGGGTTCGTGGGGGAATGCAAAGAGGAACAGTGCGGGTTCGTGGGGGAACGCAAAGAGCAAGGGTGCGGGTTCGTGGGGGAACGCAAAGAGCAAGGGTGCGGGTTCGTGGGGGAACGCAAAGAGCAAGGGTGCGGGTTCGTGGGGGAACGCAAAGAGCAAGGGTGCGGGTTCGTGGGGGAACGCAAAGAGCAAGGGTGCGGGTTCGTGGGGGAACGCAAAGAGGAACGGTGCGGGTTCGTGGGGGAACGCAAAGAGCAAGGGTGCGGGTTCGTGGGGGAACGCAAAGAGCAAGGGTGCGGGTTCGTGGGGGAACGCAAAGAGCAAGGGTGCGGGTTCGTGGGGGAACGCAAAGAGCAAGGGTGCGGGTTCGTGGGGGAACGCAAAGAGGAACCGTGCGGGTTCTTGGGGGAACGCAAAGAGGAACCGTGCGGGTTCGTGGGGGAACGCAAAGAGGAACCGTGCGGGTTCGTGGGGGAACGCAAAGAGCAAGGGTGCGGGTACGTGGGGGAACGCAAAGAGCAAGGTTGCGGGTTCGTGGGGGAACGCAAAGAGAAAGGGTGCGGGTTCGTGGGGGAACGCAAAGAGCAAGGGTGCGGGTTCGTGGGGGAACGCAAAGAGGAACCCTGCGGGTTCGTGGGGGAACGCAAAGAGCAAGGGTGCGGGTTCGTGGGGGAACGCAAAGAGCAAGGGTGCGGGTTCGTGGGGGAACGCAAAGAGCAAGGGTGCGGGTTCGTGAGGGAACGCAAAGAGGAACCGTGCGGGTTCGTGGGGGAACGCAAAGAGGAACCGTGCGGGTTCGTGGGGGAACGCAAAGAGCAAGGGTGCGGGTTCGTGGGGGAACGCAAAGAGCAAGGGTGCGGGTTCGTGGGGGAACGCAAAGAGCAAGGGTGCGGGTTCGTGGGGGAACGCAAAGAGCAAGGGTGCGGGTTCGTGGGGGAACGCAAAGAGCAAGGGTGCGGGTTCGTGGGGGAACGCAAAGAGCAAGGGTGCGGGTTCTTGGGGGAACGCAAAGAGCAAGAGTGTGGGTTCGTGGGGGAACGCAAAGAGCAAGGGTGCGGGTTCGTGGGGGAACGCAAAGAGCAAGGGTGCGGGTTCGTGGGGGAACGCAAAGAGGAACCGTGCGGGTTCGTGGGGGAACGCAAAGAGGAACCGTGCGGGTTCGTGGGGGAATGCAAAGAGGAACCGTGCGGGTTCGTGGGGGAACGCAAAGAGCAAGGGTGCGGGTTCGTGGGGGAACGCAAAGAGCAAGGGTGCGGGTTCGTGGGGGAACGCAAAGAGCAAGGGTGCGGGTTCGTGGGGGAACGCAAAGAGCAAGGGTGCGGGTTCGTGGGGGAACGCAAAGAGCAAGGGTGCGGGTTCGTGGGGGAACGAAAAGAGCAAGGGTGCGGGTTCGTGGGGGAACGTAAAGAGCAAGGGTGCGGGTTCTTGGGGGAACGCAAAGAGGAACCGTGCGGGTTCTTGGGGGAACGCAAAGAGGAACCGTGCGGGTTCGTGGGGGAACGCAAAGAGCAAGGGTGCGGGTTCGTGGGGGAACGCAAAGAGCAAGGGTGCGGGTTCGTGGGGGAACGCTAAGAGGAACCGTGTGGGTTCGTGGGGGAACGCAAAGAGCAAGGGTGCGGGTTCGTGGGGGAACGCAAAGAGCAAGGGTGCGGGTTCGTGGGGGAACGCAAAGAGCAAGGGTGCGGGTTCGTGGGGGAACGCAAAGAGCAAGGGTGCGGGTTCTTGGGGAACGCAAAGAGCAAGGGTGCGGGTTCGTGGGGGAACGCAAAGAGCTAGGGTGCGGGTTCGTGGGGGAACGCAAAGAGCTAGGGTGCGGGTTCGTGGGGGAACGCAAAGTGCAATGGTGCAGGTTCATGGGGGAACGCAAAGAGCAAGGGTGCGGGTTCGTGGGGGAACGCAAAGAGGAACCGTGCGGGTTCGTGGGGGAACGCAAAGAGCAAGGGTGCGGGTTTGTGGGGGAACGCAAAGAGCAAGGGTGCGGGTTCGTGGGGGAACGCAAAGAGCTAGGGTGCGGGTTCGTGGGGGAACGCAAAGAGCTAAGGTGCGGGTTCGTGGGGGAACGCAAAGAGCAAGGGTGCGGGTTCGTGGGGGAACGCAAAGAGCAAGGGTGCGGGTTCGTGGGGGAACGCAAAGAGGAACCGTGCGGGTTCGTGGGGGAACGCAAAGAGGAACCGTGCGGGTTCGTGGGGGAACGCAAAGAGCAAGGGTGCGGGTTCGTGGGGGAACGCAAAGAGCAAGGGTGCGGGTTCGTGGGGGAACGCAAAGAGCAAGGGTGCGGGTTCGTGGGGGAACGCAAAGAGGAACCATGCGGGTTCGTGGGGGAACGCAAAGAGCAAGGGTGCCGGTTCGTGGGGGAACGCAAAGAGCAAGGGTGCGGGTTCGTGGGGGAACGCAAAGAGCAAGGGTGTGGGTTCGTGGGGGAACGCAAAGAGCAAGGGTGCGGGTTCGTGGGGGAACGCAAAGAGCAAGGGTGCGGGTTCGTGGGGGAACGCAAAGAGCAAGGGTGCGGGTTCGTGGGGGAACGCAAAGAGCAAGGGTGCGGGTTCGTGGGGGAACGCAAAGAGCAAGGGTGCGGGTTCTTGGGGGAACGCAAAGAGCAAGGGTGTGGGTTCGTGGGGGAACGCAAAGAGCAAGGGTGCGGGTTCGTGGGGGAACGCAAAGAGCAAGGGTGCGGGTTCGTGGGGGAACGCAAAGAGGAACCGTGCGGGTTCGTGGGGGAACGCAAAGAGGAACCGTGCGGGTTCGTGGGGGAATGCAAAGAGGAACCGTGCGGGTTCGTGGGGGAACGCAAAGAGCAAGGGTGCGGGTTCGTGGGGGAACGCAAAGAGCAAGGGTGCGGGTTCGTGGGGGAACGCAAAGAGCAAGGGTGCGGGTTCGTGGGGGAACGCAAAGAGCAAGGGTGCGGGTTCGTGGGGGAACGCAAAGAGCAAGGGTGCGGGTTCGTGGGGGAACGAAAAGAGCAAGGGTGCGGGTTCGTGGGGGAACGTAAAGAGCAAGGGTGCGGGTTCTTGGGGGAACGCAAAGAGGAACCGTGCGGGTTCTTGGGGGAACGCAAAGAGGAACCGTGCGGGTTCGTGGGGGAACGCAAAGAGCAAGGGTGCGGGTTCGTGGGGGAACGCAAAGAGCAAGGGTGCGGGTTCGTGGGGGAACGCTAAGAGGAACCGTGTGGGTTCGTGGGGGAACGCAAAGAGCAAGGGTGCGGGTTCGTGGGGGAACGCAAAGAGCAAGGGTGCGGGTTCGTGGGGGAACGCAAAGAGCAAGGGTGCGGGTTCGTGGGGGAACGCAAAGAGCAAGGGTGCGGGTTCTTGGGGAACGCAAAGAGCAAGGGTGCGGGTTCGTGGGGGAACGCAAAGAGCTAGGGTGCGGGTTCGTGGGGGAACGCAAAGAGCTAGGGTGCGGGTTCGTGGGGGAACGCAAAGTGCAATGGTGCAGGTTCATGGGGGAACGCAAAGAGCAAGGGTGCGGGTTCGTGGGGGAACGCAAAGAGGAACCGTGCGGGTTCGTGGGGGAACGCAAAGAGCAAGGGTGCGGGTTTGTGGGGGAACGCAAAGAGCAAGGGTGCGGGTTCGTGGGGGAACGCAAAGAGCTAGGGTGCGGGTTCGTGGGGGAACGCAAAGAGCTAAGGTGCGGGTTCGTGGGGGAACGCAAAGAGCAAGGGTGCGGGTTCGTGGGGGAACGCAAAGAGCAAGGGTGCGGGTTCGTGGGGGAACGCAAAGAGGAACCGTGCGGGTTCGTGGGGGAACGCAAAGAGGAACCGTGCGGGTTCGTGGGGGAACGCAAAGAGCAAGGGTGCGGGTTCGTGGGGGAACGCAAAGAGCAAGGGTGCGGGTTCGTGGGGGAACGCAAAGAGCAAGGGTGCGGGTTCGTGGGGGAACGCAAAGAGGAACCATGCGGGTTCGTGGGGGAACGCAAAGAGCAAGGGTGCCGGTTCGTGGGGGAACGCAAAGAGCAAGGGTGCGGGTTCTTGGGGGAACGCAAAGAGCAAGGGTGTGGGTTCGTGGGGGAACGCAAAGAGCAAGGGTGCGGGTTCGTGGGGGAACGCAAAGAGCAAGGGTGCGGGTTCGTGGGGGAACGCAAAGAGCAAGGGTGCGGGTTCGTGGGGGAACGCAAATAGCAAGGGTGCGGGTTCGTGGGGGAACGCAAATAGCAAGGGTGCGGGTTCGTGGGGGAACGCAAAGAGCAAGGGTGCGGGTTCGTGGGGGAACGCAAAGAGCAAGGGTGCGGGTTCGTGGGGGAACGCAAAGAGCAAGGGTGCGGGTTCGTGGGGGAACGCAAATAGCAAGGGTGCGGGTTCGTGGGGGAACGCAAAGAGCAAGGGTGCGGGTTCGTGGGGGAACGCAAAGAGCAAGGGTGCGGGTTTTTGGGGAACGCAAAGAGCAAGGGTGCGGGTTCGTGGGGGAACGCAAAGAGCAAGGGTGCGGCTTCGTGGGGGAACGCAAAGAGCAAGGGTGCGGGTTCGTGGGGGAACGCAAAGAGCAAGGGTGCGGGTTCGTGGGGGAACGCAAAGAGCAAGGGTGCGGGTTCGTGGGGGAACGCAAAGAGCAAGGGTGCGGGTTCGTGGGGGAACGCAAAGAGGAACCGTGCGGGTTCGTGGGGGAATGCAAAGAGGAACCGTGTGGGTTCGTGGGGGAACGCAAAGAGGAACCGTGCGGGTTCGTGGGGGAATGCAAAGAGGAACCGTGCGGGTTCGTGGGGGAACGCAAAGAGCAAGGGTGCGGGTTCGTGGGGGAACGCAAAGAGCAAGGGTGCGGGTTCGTGGGGGAACGCAAAGAGCAAGGGTGCGGGTTCGTGGGGGAACGCAAAGAGCAAGGGTGCGGGTTCGTGGGGGAACGCAAAGAGCAAGGGTGCGGGTTCGTGGGGGAACGCAAAGAGCAAGGGTGCGGGTTCGTGGGGGAACGCAAAGAGCAAGGGTGCGGGTTCGTGGGGGAACGCAAAGAGGAACCGTGCGGGTTCGTGGGGGAACGCAAAGAGCAAGGGTGCGGGTTCGTGGGGGAACGCAAAGAGCAAGGGTGCGGGTTCGTGGGGGAACGCAAAGAGCAAGGGTGCGGGTTCGTGGGGGAACGCAAAGAGGAACCCTGCGGGTTCGTGGGGGAACGCAAAGAGCAAGGGTGCGGGTTCGTGGGGGAACGCAAAGAGCAAGGGTGCGGGTTCGTGGGGGAACGCAAAGAGGAACCGTGCGGGTTCTTGGGGGAACGCAAAGAGGAACCGTGCGGGTTCGTGTGGGAACGCAAAGAGGAACCGTGCGGGTTCGTGGGGGAACGCAATGAGCAAGGGTGCGGGTTCGTGGGGGAACGCAAAGAGCAAGGGTGCGGGTTCGTGGGGGAACGCAAAGAGCAAGGGTGCGGGTTTTTGGGGAACGCAAAGAGCAAGGGTGCGGGTTCGTGGGGGAACGCAAAGAGCAAGGGTGCGGGTTCGTGGGGGAACGCAAAGAGCAAGGGTGCGGGTTCGTGGGGGAACGCAAAGAGCAAGGGTGCGGGTTCGTGGGGGAACGCAAAGAGCAAGGGTGCGGGTTCGTGGGGGAACGCAAAGAGCAAGGGTGCGGGTTCGTGGGGGAACGCAAAGAGCAAGGGTGCGGGTTCGTGGGGGAACGCAAAGAGCAAGGGTGCGGGTTCGTGGGGGAACGCAAAGAGGAACCGTGCGGGTTCGTGGGGGAACGCAAAGAGGAACCGTGCGGGTTCGTGGGGGAATGCAAAGAGGAACCGTGTGGGTTCGTGGGGGAACGCAAAGAGCAAGGGTGCGGGTTCCTGTGGGAACGCAAAGAGAAAGGGTGCGGGTTCATGGGGGAACGCAAAGAGCAAGGGTGCGGGTTCGTGGGGGAACGCAAAGAGGAATGGTGCGGGTTCGTGGGGGAACGCAAAGAGCAAGGGTGCGGGTTCGTGGGGGAACGCAAAGCGCAAGGGTGCGGGTTCGTGGGGGAACGCAAAGAGCAAGGGTGCGGGTTCGTGGGGGAACGCAAAGAGGAACCGTGCGGGTTCGTGGGGGAACGCAAAGAGCAAGGGTGCGGGTTTGTGGGGGAACGCAAAGAGCAAGGGTGCGGGTTCGTGGGGGAACGCAAAGAGCAAGGGTGCGGGTTCGTGCGGGAACGCAAAGAGCCAGGGTGCGGGTTCGTGGGGGAACGCAAAGAGCTAGGGTGCGGGTTCGTGGGGGAACGCAAAGTGCAAGGGTGCGGGTTCATGGGGGAACGCAAAGAGCAAGGGTGCGGGTTCGTGGGGGAACGCAAAGAGCAATGGTGCGGGTTCGTGGGGGAACGCAAAGAGCAAGGGTGCGGGTTCGTGAGGGAACGCAAAGAGCAAGGGTGCGGGTTCGTGGGGGAACGCAAAGAACAAGGGTGCGGGTTCGTGGGGGAACGCAAAGAGCTAGGGTGCGGGTTCGTGAGGGAACGCAAAGAGCTAGGGTGCGGGTTCGTGGTGGAACGCCAAGAGCAATGTTGCTGGTTCGTGGGGGAACGCAAAGAGGAACCGTGCGGGTTCGTGGGGGAACGCAAAGAGGAACCGTGCGGGTTCGTGGGGGAATGCAAAGAGGAACCGTGCGGGTTCGTGGGGGAACGCAAAGAGCAAGGGTGCGGGTTCGTGGGGGAACGCAAAGAGCAAGGGTGCGGGTTCGTGGGGGAACGCAAAGAGCAAGGGTGCGGGTTCGTGGGGGAACGCAAAGAGCAAGGGTGCGGGTTCGTGGGGGAACGCAAAGAGCAAGGGTGCGGGTTCGTGGGGGAACGAAAAGAGCAAGGGTGCGGGTTCGTGGGGGAACGTAAAGAGCAAGGGTGCGGGTTCTTGGGGGAACGCAAAGAGGAACCGTGCGGGTTCTTGGGGGAACGCAAAGAGGAACCGTGCGGGTTCGTGTGGGAACGCAAAGAGGAACCGTGCGGGTTCGTGGGGGAACGCAATGAGCAAGGGTGCGGGTTCGTGGGGGAACGCAAAGAGCAAGGGTGCGGGTTCGTGGGGGAACGCAAAGAGGAACCGTGCGGGTTCGTGGGGGAACGCAAAGAGCAAGGGTGCGGGTTCGTGGGGGAACGCCAAGAGCAAGGGTGCGGGTTCGTGGGGGAACGCAAAGAGCAAGGGTGCGGGTTCGTGGGGGAACGCAAAGAGCAAGGGTGCGGGTTCGTGGGGGAACGCAAAGAGCAAGGGTGCGGGTTCGTGGGGGAACGCAAAGAGCAAGGGTGCGGGTTCGTGGGGGAACGCAAAGAGCAAGGGTGCGGGTTCGTGTGGGAACGCAAAGAGGAACGGTGAGGGTTCGTGGGGGAACGCAAAGAGCAAGGGTGCGGGTTCGTGGGGGAACGCAAAGAGCAAGGGTGCGGGTTCGTGGGGGAACGCAAAGAGCAAGGGTGCGGGTTCGTGGGGGAACGCAAAGAGCAAGGGTGCGGGTTCGTGGGGGAACGCAAAGAGCAAGGGTGCGGGTTCGTGGGGGAACGCAAAGAGCAAGGGTGCGGGTTCGTGGGGGAAAGCAAAGAGCAAGGGTGCGGGTTCGTGGGGGAACGCAAAGAGGAACCGTGCGGGTTCGTGGGGGAACGCAAAGAGCAAGGGTGCGGGTTCGTGGGGGAACGCAAAGAGCAAGGGTGCGGGTTCGTGGGGGAACGCTAAGAGGAACCGTGTGGGTTCGTGGGGGAACGCAAAGAGCAAGGGTGCGGGTTCGTGGGGGAACGCAAAGAGCAAGGGTGCGGGTTCGTGGGGGAACGCAAAGAGCAAGGGTGCGGGTTCGTGGGGGAACGCAAAGAGCAAGGGTGCGGGTTCTTGGGGAACGCAAAGAGCAAGGGTGCGGGTTCGTGGGGGAACGCAAAGAGCTAGGGTGCGGGTTCGTGGGGGAACGCAAAGAGCTAGGGTGCGGGTTCGTGGGGGAACGCAAAGTGCAATGGTGCAGGTTCATGGGGGAACGCAAAGAGCAAGGGTGCGGGTTCGTGGGGGAACGCAAAGAGGAACCGTGCGGGTTCGTGGGGGAACGCAAAGAGCAAGGGTGCGGGTTTGTGGGGGAACGCAAAGAGCAAGGGTGCGGGTTCGTGGGGGAACGCAAAGAGCTAGGGTGCGGGTTCGTGGGGGAACGCAAAGAGCTAAGGTGCGGGTTCGTGGGGGAACGCAAAGAGCAAGGGTGCGGGTTCGTGGGGGAACGCAAAGAGCAAGGGTGCGGGTTCGTGGGGGAACGCAAAGAGGAACCGTGCGGGTTCGTGGGGGAATGCAAAGAGGAACCGTGCGGGTTCGTGGGGGAACGCAAAGAGCAAGGGTGCGGGTTCGTGGGGGAACGCAAAGAGCAAGGGTGCGGGTTCGTGGGGGAACGCAAAGAGCAAGGGTGCGGGTTCGTGGGGGAACGCAAAGAGGAACCATGCGGGTTCGTGGGGGAACGCAAAGAGCAAGGGTGCCGGTTCGTGGGGGAACGCAAAGAGCAAGGGTGCGGGTTCTTGGGGGAACGCAAAGAGCAAGGGTGTGGGTTCGTGGGGGAACGCAAAGAGCAAGGGTGCGGGTTCGTGGGGGAACGCAAAGAGCAAGGGTGCGGGTTCGTGGGGGAACGCAAAGAGCAAGGGTGCGGGTTCGTGGGGGAACGCAAATAGCAAGGGTGCGGGTTCGTGGGGGAACGCAAATAGCAAGGGTGCGGGTTCGTGGGGGAACGCAAAGAGCAAGGGTGCGGGTTCGTGGGGGAACGCAAAGAGCAAGGGTGCGGGTTCGTGGGGGAACGCAAAGAGCAAGGGTGCGGGTTCGTGGGGGAACGCAAATAGCAAGGGTGCGGGTTCGTGGGGGAACGCAAAGAGCAAGGGTGCGGGTTCGTGGGGGAACGCAAAGAGCAAGGGTGCGGGTTTTTGGGGAACGCAAAGAGCAAGGGTGCGGGTTCGTGGGGGAACGCAAAGAGCAAGGGTGCGGGTTCGTGGGGGAACGCAAAGAGCAAGGGTGCGGGTTCGTGGGGGAACGCAAAGAGCAAGGGTGCGGGTTCGTGGGGGAACGCAAAGAGCAAGGGTGCGGGTTCATGGGGGAACGCAAAGAGGAACCGTGAGGGTTCGTGGGGGAACGCAAAGAGGAACCGTGCGGGTTCGTGGGGGAATGCAAAGAGGAACCGTGCGGGTTCGTGGGGGAACGCAAAGAGGAACCGTGCGGGTTCGTGGGGGAATGCAAAGAGGAACCGTGCGGGTTCGTGGGGGAACGCAAAGAGCAAGGGTGCGGGTTCGTGGGGGAACGCAAAGAGCAAGGGTGCGGGTTCGTGGGGGAACGCAAAGAGCAAGGGTGCGGGTTCGTGGGGGAACGCAAAGAGCAAGGGTGCGGGTTCGTGGGGGAACGCAAAGAGCAAGGGTGCGGGTTCGTGGGGGAACGCAAAGAGCAAGGGTGCGGGTTCGTGGGGGAACGCAAAGAGCAAGGGTGCGGGTTCGTGGGGGAACGCAAAGAGGAACCGTGCGGGTTCGTGGGGGAACGCAAAGAGCAAGGGTGCGGGTTCGTGGGGGAACGCAAAGAGCAAGGGTGCGGGTTCGTGGGGGAACGCAAAGAGCAAGGGTGCGGGTTCGTGGGGGAACGCAAAGAGGAACCCTGCGGGTTCGTGGGGGAACGCAAAGAGCAAGGGTGCGGGTTCGTGGGGGAACGCAAAGAGCAAGGGTGCGGGTTCGTGGGGGAACGCAAAGAGCAAGGGTGCGGGTTCGTGGGGGAACGAAAAGAGCAAGGGTGCGGATTCGTGGGGGAACGTAAAGAGCAAGGGTGCGGGTTCGTGGGGGAACGCAAAGAGGAACCGTGCGGGTTCTTGGGGGAACGCAAAGAGGAACCGTGCGGGTTCGTGGGGGAACGCAATGAGCAAGGGTGCGGGTTCGTGGGGGAACGCAAAGAGCAAGGGTGCGGGTTCGTGGGGGAACGCAAAGAGGAACGGTGCGGGTTCGTGGGGGAACGCAAAGAGCAAGGGTGCGGGTTCGTGGGGGAACGCAAAGAGCAAGGGTGCGGGTTCGTGGGGGAACGCAAAGAGGAACGGTGCGGGTTCGTGGGGGAACGCAAAGAGGAACAGTGCGGGTTCGTGGGGGAACGCAAAGAGCAAGGGTGCGGGTTCGTGGGGGAACGCAAAGAGCAAGGGTGCGGGTTCGTGGGGGAACGCAAAGAGCAAGGGTGCGGGTTCGTGGGGGAACGCAAAGAGCAAGGGTGCGGGTTCGTGGGGGAACGCAAATAGCAAGGGTGCGGGTTCGTGGGGGAACGCAAAGAGCAAGGGTGCGGGTTCGTGGGGGAACGCAAAGAGCAAGGGTGCGGGTTTTTGGGGAACGCAAAGAGCAAGGGTGCGGGTTCGTGGGGGAACGCAAAGAGCAAGGGTGCGGGTTCGTGGGGGAACGCAAAGAGCAAGGGTGCGGGTTCGTGGGGGAACGCAAAGAGCAAGGGTGCGGGTTCGTGGGGGAACGCAAAGAGCAAGGGTGCGGGTTCATGGGGGAACGCAAAGAGGAACCGTGAGGGTTCGTGGGGGAACGCAAAGAGGAACCGTGCGGGTTCGTGGGGGAATGCAAAGAGGAACCGTGCGGGTTCGTGGGGGAACGCAAAGAGGAACCGTGCGGGTTCGTGGGGGAATGCAAAGAGGAACCGTGCGGGTTCGTGGGGGAACGCAAAGAGCAAGGGTGCGGGTTCGTGGGGGAACGCAAAGAGCAAGGGTGCGGGTTCGTGGGGGAACGCAAAGAGCAAGGGTGCGGGTTCGTGGGGGAACGCAAAGAGCAAGGGTGCGGGTTCGTGGGGGAACGCAAAGAGCAAGGGTGCGGGTTCGTGGGGGAACGCAAAGAGCAAGGGTGCGGGTTCGTGGGGGAACGCAAAGAGCAAGGGTGCGGGTTCGTGGGGGAACGCAAAGAGGAACCGTGCGGGTTCGTGGGGGAACGCAAAGAGCAAGGGTGCGGGTTCGTGGGGGAACGCAAAGAGCAAGGGTGCGGGTTCGTGGGGGAACGCAAAGAGCAAGGGTGCGGGTTCGTGGGGGAACGCAAAGAGGAACCCTGCGGGTTCGTGGGGGAACGCAAAGAGCAAGGGTGCGGGTTCGTGGGGGAACGCAAAGAGCAAGGGTGCGGGTTCGTGGGGGAACGCAAAAAGCAAGGGTGCGGGTTCGTGGGGGAACGAAAAGAGCAAGGGTGCGGATTCGTGGGGGAACGTAAAGAGCAAGGGTGCGGGTTCGTGGGGGAACGCAAAGAGGAACCGTGCGGGTTCTTGGGGGAACGCAAAGAGGAACCGTGCGGGTTCGTGGGGGAACGCAATGAGCAAGGGTGCGGGTTCGTGGGGGAACGCAAAGAGCAAGGGTGCGGGTTCGTGGGGGAACGCAAAGAGGAACGGTGCGGGTTCGTGGGGGAACGCAAAGAGCAAGGGTGCGGGTTCGTGGGGGAACGCAAAGAGCAAGGGTGCGGGTTCGTGGGGGAACGCAAAGAGGAACGGTGCGGGTTCGTGGGGGAACGCAAAGAGCAAGGGTGCGGGTTCGTGGGGGAACGCAAAGAGCAAGGGTGCGGGTTCGTGGGGGAACGCAAAGAGCAAGGGTGCGGGTTCGTGGGGGAACGCAAAGAGCAAGGGTGCGGGTTCGTGGGGGAACGCAAAGAGGAACCGTGCGGGTTCTTGGGGGAACGCAAAGAGGAACCGTGCGGGTTCGTGGGGGAACGCAAAGAGGAACCGTGCGGGTTCGTGGGGGAACGCAAAGAGCAAGGGTGCGGGTACGTGGGGGAACGCAAAGAGCAAGGGTGCGGGTTCGTGGGGGAACGCAAAGAGAAAGGGTGCGGGTTCGTGGGGGAACGCAAAGAGCAAGGGTGCGGGTTCGTGGGGGAACGCAAAGAGGAACCCTGCGGGTTCGTGGGGGAACGCAAAGAGCAAGGGTGCGGGTTCGTGGGGGAACGCAAAGAGCAAGGGTGCGGGTTCGTGGGGGAACGCAAAGAGCAAGGGTGCGGGTTCGTGAGGGAACGCAAAGAGGAACCGTGCGGGTTCGTGGGGGAACGCAAAGAGCAAGGGTGCGGGTTCGTGGGGGAACGCAAAGAGGAACCGTGCGGGTTCGTGGGGGAACGCAAAGAGCAAGGGTGCGGGTTCGTGGGGGAATGCAAAGAGGAACCGTGCGGGTTCGTGGGGGAATGCAAAGAGCAAGGGTGCGGGTTCGTGGGGGAACGCAAAGAGCAAGGGTGCGGGTTCGTGGGGGAACGCAAAGAGCAAGGGTGCGGGTTCGTGGGGGAACGCAAAGAGAAAGGGTGCGGGTTCGTGGGGGAACGCAAAGAGCAAGGGTGCGGGTTCGTGGGGGAACGCAAAGAGCAAGGGTGCGGGTTCGTGGGGGAACGCAAAGAGGAACGGTGCGGGTTCGTGGGGGAACGCAAAGAGCAAGGGTGCGGGTTCGTGGGGGAACGCAAAGAGGAACCGTGCGGGTTCGTGGGGGAACGCAAAGAGGAACCGTGCGGGTTCATGGGGGAACGCAAAGAGCAAGGGTGCGGGTTCGTGGGGAACGCAAAGAGCAAGGGTGCGGGTTCGTGGGGGAACGCAAAGAGCAAGGGTGCGGGTTCGTGGGGGAACGCAAAGAGGAACCGTGCGGGTTCGTGGGGGAACGCAAAGAGCAAGGGTGCGGGTTCGTGGGGGAATGCAAAGAGGAACCGTGCGGGTTCGTGGGGGAATGCAAAGAGCAAGGGTGCGGGTTCGTGGGGGAACGCAAAGAGCAAGGGTGCGGGTTCGTGGGGGAACGCAAAGAGCAAGGGTGCGGGTTCGTGGGGGAACGCAAAGAGCAAGGGTGCGGGTTCGTGGGGGAACGCAAAGAGGAACCGTGCGGGTTCGTGGGGGAACGCAAAGAGGAACCGTGCGGGTTCGTGGGGGAACGCAAAGAGCAAGGGTGCGGGTTCGTGGGGGAACGCAAAGAGCAAGGGTGCGGGTTCGTGGGGGAACGCAAAGAGCAAGGGTGCGGGTTCGTGGGGGAACGCAAAGAGCAAGGGTGCGGGTTTTTGGGGAACGCAAAGAGGAACGGTGCGGGTTCGTGGGGGAACGCAAAGAGGAACCGTGCGGGTTCGTGGGGGAACGCAAAGAGCAAGGGTGCGGGTTCGTGGGGGAACGCAAAGAGAAAGGGTGCGGGTTCGTGGGGGAACGCAAAGAGCAAGGGTGCGGGTTCGTGGGGGAACGCAAAGAGCAAGGGTGCGGGTTCGTGGGGGAACGCAAAGAGGAACGGTGCGGGTTCGTGGGGGAACGCAAAGAGCAAGGGTGCGGGTTCGTGGGGGAACGCAAAGAGGAACCGTGCGGGTTCGTGGGGGAACGCAAAGAGGAACCGTGCGGGTTCATGGGGGAACGCAAAGAGCAAGGGTGCGGGTTCGTGGGGAACGCAAAGAGCAAGGGTGCGGGTTCGTGGGGGAACGCAAAGAGCAAGGGTGCGGGTTCGTGGGGGAACGCAAAGAGGAACCGTGCGGGTTCGTGGGGGAACGCAAAGAGCAAGGGTGCGGGTTCGTGGGGGAATGCAAAGAGGAACCGTGCGGGTTCGTGGGGGAATGCAAAGAGCAAGGGTGCGGGTTCGTGGGGGAACGCAAAGAGCAAGGGTGCGGGTTCGTGGGGGAACGCAAAGAGCAAGGGTGCGGGTTCGTGGGGGAACGCAAAGAGCAAGGGTGCGGGTTCGTGGGGGAACGCAAAGAGGAACCGTGCGGGTTCGTGGGGGAACGCAAAGAGGAACCGTGCGGGTTCGTGGGGGAACGCAAAGAGCAAGGGTGCGGGTTCGTGGGGGAACGCAAAGAGCAAGGGTGCGGGTTCGTGGGGGAACGCAAAGAGCAAGGGTGCGGGTTCGTGGGGGAACGCAAAGAGCAAGGGTGCGGGTTCGTGGGGGAACGCAAAGAGGAACGGTGCGGGTTCGTGGGGGAACGCAAAGAGGAACCGTGCGGGTTCGTGGGGGAACGCAAATAGCAAGGGTGCGGGTTCGTTCTGGAACGCAAATAGCAAGGGTGCGGGTTCGTGGGGGAACGCAAATAGCAAGGGTGCGGGTTCGTGGGGGAACGCAAAGAGGAACCGTGCGGGTTCGTGGGGGAACGCAAAGTGCAAGGGTGCGGGTTCGTGGGGGAACGCAAAGAGCAAGGGTGCGGGTTCGTGGGGGAACGCAAAGAGCAAGGGTGCGGGTTCGTGGGGGAACGCAAAGAGCAAGGGTGCGGGTTCGTGGGGGAACGCAAAGAGCAAGGGTGCGGGTTTTTGGGGAACGCAAAGAGCAAGGGTGCGGGTTCGTGGGGGAACGCAAAGAGCAAGGGTGCGGGTTCGTGGGGGAACGCAAAGAGCAAGGGTGCGGGTTCGTGGGGGAACGCAAAGAGCAAGGGTGCGGGTTCGTGGGGGAACGCAAAGAGCAAGGGTGCGGGTTCGTGGGGGAACGCAAAGAGCAAGGGTGCGGGTTCGTGGGGGAACGCAAAGAGCAAGGGTGCGGGTTCGTGGGGGAACGCAAAGAGGAACCGTGCGGGTTCGTGGGGGAATGCAAAGAGGAACCGTGTGGGTTCGTGGGGGAACGCAAAGAGCAAGGGTGCGGGTTCCTGTGGGAACGCAAAGAGCAAGGGTGCGGGTTCATGGGGGAACGCAAAGAGCAAGGGTGCGGGTTCGTGGGGGAACGCAAAGAGGAATGGTGCGGGTTCGTGGGGGAACACAAAGAGCAAGGGTGCGGGTTCGTGGGGGAACGCAAAGCGCAAGGGTGCGGGTTTGTGGGGGAACGCAAAGAGCAAGGGTGCGGGTTCGTGGGGGAACGCAAAGAGGAACCGTGCGGGTTCGTGGGGGAACGCAAAGAGCAAGGGTGCGGGTTTGTGGGGGAACGCAAAGAGCAAGGGTGCGGGTTCGTGGGGGAACGCAAAGAGCAAGGGTGCGGGTTCGTGCGGGAACGCAAAGAGCCAGGGTGCGGGTTCGTGGGGGAACGCAAAGAGCTAGGGTGCGGGTTCGTGGGGGAACGCAAAGTGCAAGGGTGCGGGTTCATGGGGGAACGCAAAGAGCAAGGGTGCGGGTTCGTGGGGGAACGCAAAGAGCAATGGTGCGGGTTCGTGGGGGAACGCAAAGAGCAAGGGTGCGGGTTCGTGAGGGAACGCAAAGAGCAAGGGTGCGGGTTCGTGGGGGAACGCAAAGAACAAGGGTGCGGGTTCGTGGGGGAACGCAAAGAGCTAGGGTGCGGGTTCGTGAGGGAACGCAAAGAGCTAGGGTGCGGGTTCGTGGTGGAACGCCAAGAGCAATGTTGCTGGTTCGTGGGGGAACGCAAAGAGGAACCGTGCGGGTTCGTGGGGGAACGCAAAGAGGAACCGTGCGGGTTCGTGGGGGAATGCAAAGAGGAACCGTGCGGGTTCGTGGGGGAACGCAAAGAGCAAGGGTGCGGGTTCGTGGGGGAACGCAAAGAGCAAGGGTGCGGGTTCGTGGGGGAACGCAAAGAGCAAGGGTGCGGGTTCGTGGGGGAACGCAAAGAGCAAGGGTGCGGGTTCGTGGGGGAACGCAAAGAGCAAGGGTGCGGGTTCGTGGGGGAACGAAAAGAGCAAGGGTGCGGGTTCGTGGGGGAACGTAAAGAGCAAGGGTGCGGGTTCTTGGGGGAACGCAAAGAGGAACCGTGCGGGTTCTTGGGGGAACGCAAAGAGGAACCGTGCGGGTTCGTGGGGGAACGCAAAGAGCAAGGGTGCGGGTTCGTGGGGGAACGCAAAGAGCAAGGGTGCGGGTTCGTGGGGGAACGCTAAGAGGAACCGTGTGGGTTCGTGGGGGAACGCAAAGAGCAAGGGTGCGGGTTCGTGGGGGAACGCAAAGAGCAAGGGTGCGGGTTCGTGGGGGAACGCAAAGAGCAAGGGTGCGGGTTCGTGGGGGAACGCAAAGAGCAAGGGTGCGGGTTCTTGGGGAACGCAAAGAGCAAGGGTGCGGGTTCGTGGGGGAACGCAAAGAGCTAGGGTGCGGGTTCGTGGGGGAACGCAAAGAGCTAGGGTGCGGGTTCGTGGGGGAACGCAAAGTGCAATGGTGCAGGTTCATGGGGGAACGCAAAGAGCAAGGGTGCGGGTTCGTGGGGGAACGCAAAGAGGAACCGTGCGGGTTCGTGGGGGAACGCAAAGAGCAAGGGTGCGGGTTTGTGGGGGAACGCAAAGAGCAAGGGTGCGGGTTCGTGGGGGAACGCAAAGAGCTAGGGTGCGGGTTCGTGGGGGAACGCAAAGAGCTAAGGTGCGGGTTCGTGGGGGAACGCAAAGAGCAAGGGTGCGGGTTCGTGGGGGAACGCAAAGAGCAAGGGTGCGGGTTCGTGGGGGAACGCAAAGAGGAACCGTGCGGGTTCGTGGGGGAACGCAAAGAGGAACCGTGCGGGTTCGTGGGGGAACGCAAAGAGCAAGGGTGCGGGTTTGTGGGGGAACGCAAAGAGCAAGGGTGCGGGTTCGTGGGGGAACGCAAAGAGCAAGGGTGCGGGTTCGTGGGGGAACGCAAAGAGGAACCATGCGGGTTCGTGGGGGAACGCAAAGAGCAAGGGTGCCGGTTCGTGGGGGAACGCAAAGAGCAAGGGTGCGGGTTCTTGGGGGAACGCAAAGAGCAAGGGTGTGGGTTCGTGGGGGAACGCAAAGAGCAAGGGTGCGGGTTCGTGGGGGAACGCAAAGAGCAAGGGTGCGGGTTCGTGGGGGAACGCAAAGAGCAAGGGTGCGGGTTCGTGGGGGAACGCAAATAGCAAGGGTGCGGGTTCGTGGGGGAACGCAAATAGCAAGGGTGCGGGTTCGTGGGGGAACGCAAAGAGCAAGGGTGTGGGTTCGTGGGGGAACGCAAAGAGCAAGGGTGCGGGTTCGTGGGGGAACGCAAAGAGCAAGGGTGCGGGTTCGTGGGGGAACGCAAATAGCAAGGGTGCGGGTTCGTGGGGGAACGCAAAGAGCAAGGGTGCGGGTTCGTGGGGGAACGCAAAGAGCAAGGGTGCGGGTTTTTGGGGAACGCAAAGAGCAAGGGTGCGGGTTCGTGGGGGAACGCAAAGAGCAAGGGTGCGGGTTCGTGGGGGAACGCAAAGAGCAAGGGTGCGGGTTCGTGGGGGAACGCAAAGAGCAAGGGTGCGGGTTCGTGGGGGAACGCAAAGAGCAAGGGTGCGGGTTCGTGGGGGAACGCAAAGAGCAAGGGTGCGGGTTCGTGGGGGAACGCAAAGAGGAACCGTGCGGGTTCGTGGGGGAATGCAAAGAGGAACCGTGTGGGTTCGTGGGGGAACGCAAAGAGGAACCGTGCGGGTTCGTGGGGGAATGCAAAGAGGAACCGTGCGGGTTCGTGGGGGAACGCAAAGAGCAAGGGTGCGGGTTCGTGGGGGAACGCAAAGAGCAAGGGTGCGGGTTCGTGGGGGAACGCAAAGAGCAAGGGTGCGGGTTCGTGGGGGAACGCAAAGAGCAAGGGTGCGGGTTCGTGGGGGAACGCAAAGAGCAAGGGTGCGGGTTCGTGGGGGAACGCAAAGAGCAAGGGTGCGGGTTCGTGGGGGAACGCAAAGAGCAAGGGTGCGGGTTCGTGGGGGAACGCAAAGAGGAACCGTGCGGGTTCGTGGGGGAACGCAAAGAGCAAGGGTGCGGGTTCGTGGGGGAACGCAAAGAGCAAGGGTGCGGGTTCGTGGGGGAACGCAAAGAGCAAGGGTGCGGGTTCGTGGGGGAACGCAAAGAGGAACCCTGCGGGTTCGTGGGGGAACGCAAAGAGCAAGGGTGCGGGTTCGTGGGGGAACGCAAAGAGCAAGGGTGCGGGTTCGTGGGGGAACGCAAAGAGCAAGGGTGCGGGTTCGTGGGGGAACGAAAAGAGCAAGGGTGCGGATTCGTGGGGGAACGTAAAGAGCAAGGGTGCGGGTTCGTGGTGGAACGCAAAGAGGAACCGTGCGGGTTCTTGGGGGAACGCAAAGAGGAACCGTGCGGGTTCGTGTGGGAACGCAAAGAGGAACCGTGCGGGTTCGTGGGGGAACGCAATGAGCAAGGGTGCGGGTTCGTGGGGGAACGCAAAGAGCAAGGGTGCGGGTTCGTGGGGGAACGCAAAGAGCAAGGGTGCGGGTTTTTGGGGAACGCAAAGAGCAAGGGTGCGGGTTCGTGGGGGAACGCAAAGAGCAAGGGTGCGGGTTCGTGGGGGAACGCAAAGAGCAAGGGTGCGGGTTCGTGGGGGAACGCAAAGAGCAAGGGTGCGGGTTCGTGGGGGAACGCAAAGAGCAAGGGTGCGGGTTCGTGGGGGAACGCAAAGAGCAAGGGTGCGGGTTCGTGGGGGAACGCAAAGAGCAAGGGTGCGGGTTCGTGGGGGAACGCAAAGAGGAACCGTGCGGGTTCATGGGGGAACGCAAAGAGGAACCGTGCGGGTTCGTGGGGGAATGCAAAGAGGAACCGTGTGGGTTCGTGGGGGAACGCAAAGAGCAAGGGTGCGGGTTCCTGTGGGAACGCAAAGAGCAAGGGTGCGGGTTCATGGGGGAACGCAAAGAGCAAGGGTGCGGGTTCGTGGGGGAACGCAAAGAGGAATGGTGCGGGTTCGTGGGGGAACACAAAGAGCAAGGGTGCGGGTTCGTGGGGGAACGCAAAGCGCAAGGGTGCGGGTTCGTGGGGGAACGCAAAGAGCAAGGGTGCGGGTTCGTGGGGGAACGCAAAGAGGAACCGTGCGGGTTCGTGGGGGAACGCAAAGAGCAAGGGTGCGGGTTTGTGGGGGAACGCAAAGAGCAAGGGTGCGGGTTCGTGGGGGAACGCAAAGAGCAAGGGTGCGGGTTCGTGCGGGAACGCAAAGAGCCAGGGTGCGGGTTCGTGGGGGAACGCAAAGAGCTAGGGTGCGGGTTCGTGGGGGAACGCAAAGTGCAAGGGTGCGGGTTCATGGGGGAACGCAAAGAGCAAGGGTGCGGGTTCGTGGGGGAACGCAAAGAGCAATGGTGCGGGTTCGTGGGGGAACGCAAAGAGCAAGGGTGCGGGTTCGTGAGGGAACGCAAAGAGCAAGGGTGCGGGTTCGTGGGGGAACGCAAAGAACAAGGGTGCGGGTTCGTGGGGGAACGCAAAGAGCTAGGGTGCGGGTTCGTGAGGGAACGCAAAGAGCTAGGGTGCGGGTTCGTGGTGGAACGCCAAGAGCAATGTTGCTGGTTCGTGGGGGAACGCAAAGAGGAACCGTGCGGGTTCGTGGGGGAACGCAAAGAGGAACCGTGCGGGTTCGTGGGGGAATGCAAAGAGGAACCGTGCGGGTTCGTGGGGGAACGCAAAGAGCAAGGGTGCGGGTTCGTGGGGGAACGCAAAGAGCAAGGGTGCGGGTTCGTGGGGGAACGCAAAGAGCAAGGGTGCGGGTTCGTGGGGGAACGCAAAGAGCAAGGGTGCGGGTTCGTGGGGGAACGCAAAGAGCAAGGGTGCGGGTTCGTGGGGGAACGAAAAGAGCAAGGGTGCGGGTTCGTGGGGGAACGTAAAGAGCAAGGGTGCGGGTTCTTGGGGGAACGCAAAGAGGAACCGTGCGGGTTCTTGGGGGAACGCAAAGAGGAACCGTGCGGGTTCGTGTGGGAACACAAAGAGGAACCGTGCGGGTTCGTGGGGGAACGCAATGAGCAAGGGTGCGGGTTCGTGGGGGAACGCAAAGAGCAAGGGTGCGGGTTCGTGGGGGAACGCAAAGAGGAACCGTGCGGGTTCGTGGGGGAACGCAAAGAGCAAGGGTGCGGGTTCGTGGGGGAACGCCAAGAGCAAGGGTGCGGGTTCGTGGGGGAACGCAAAGAGCAAGGGTGCGGGTTCGTGGGGGAACGCAAAGAGCAAGGGTGCGGGTTCGTGGGGGAACGCAAAGAGCAAGGGTGCGGGTTCGTGGGGGAACGCAAAGAGCAAGGGTGCGGGTTCGTGGGGGAACGCAAAGAGGAACGGTGAGGGTTCGTGGGGGAACGCAAAGAGCAAGGGTGCGGGTTCGTGGGGGAACGCAAAGAGCAAGGGTGCGGGTTCGTGGGGGAACGCAAAGAGCAAGGGTGCGGGTTCGTGGGGGAACGCAAAGAGCAAGGGTGCGGGTTCGTGGTGGAACGCAAAGAGCAAGGGTGCGGGTTCGTGGGGGAACGCAAAGAGCAAGGGTGCGGGTTCGTGGGGGAACGCAAAGAGCAAGGGTGCGGGTTCGTGGGGGAACGCAAAGAGGAACCGTGCGGGTTCGTGGGGGAACGCAAAGAGCAAGGGTGCGGGTTCGTGGGGGAACGCAAAGAGCAAGGGTGCGGGTTCGTGGGGGAACGCTAAGAGGAACCGTGTGGGTTCGTGGGGGAACGCAAAGAGCAAGGGTGCGGGTTCGTGGGGGAACGCAAAGAGCAAGGGTGCGGGTTCGTGGGGGAACGCAAAGAGCAAGGGTGCGGGTTCGTGGGGGAACGCAAAGAGCAAGGGTGCGGGTTCTTGGGGAACGCAAAGAGCAAGGGTGCGGGTTCGTGGGGGAACGCAAAGAGCTAGGGTGCGGGTTCGTGGGGGAACGCAAAGAGCTAGGGTGCGGGTTCGTGGGGGAACGCAAAGTGCAATGGTGCAGGTTCATGGGGGAACGCAAAGAGCAAGGGTGCGGGTTCGTGGGGGAACGCAAAGAGGAACCGTGCGGGTTCGTGGGGGAACGCAAAGAGCAAGGGTGCGGGTTTGTGGGGGAACGCAAAGAGCAAGGGTGTGGGTTCGTGGGGGAACGCAAAGAGCTAGGGTGCGGGTTCGTGGGGGAACGCAAAGAGCTAAGGTGCGGGTTCGTGGGGGAACGCAAAGAGCAAGGGTGCGGGTTCGTGGGGGAACGCAAAGAGGAACCGTGCGGGTTCGTGGGGGAACGCAAAGAGCAAGGGTGCGGGTTCGTGGGGGAACGCAAAGAGGAACCGTGCGGGTTCGTGGGGGAACGCAAAGAGCAAGGGTGCGGGTTCGTGGGGGAACGCAAAGAGCAAGGGTGCGGGTTCGTGGGGGAACGCAAAGAGCAAGGGTGCGGGTTCGTGGGGGAACGCAAAGAGGAACCATGCGGGTTCGTGGGGGAACGCAAAGAGCAAGGGTGCCGGTTCGTGGGGGAACGCAAAGAGCAAGGGTGCGGGTTCTTGGGGGAACGCAAAGAGCAAGGGTGTGGGTTCGTGGGGGAACGCAAAGAGCAAGGGTGCGGGTTCGTGGGGGAACGCAAAGAGCAAGGGTGCGGGTTCGTGGGGGAACGCAAAGAGCAAGGGTGCGGGTTCGTGGGGGAACGCAAAGAGCAAGGGTGCGGGTTCGTGGGGGAACGCAAATAGCAAGGGTGCGGGTTCGTGGGGGAACGCAAATAGCAAGGGTGCGGGTTCGTGGGGGAACGCAAAGAGCAAGGGTGCGGGTTCGTGGGGGAACGCAAAGAGCAAGGGTGCGGGTTCGTGGGGGAACGCAAAGAGCAAGGGTGCGGGTTCGTGGGGGAACGCAAATAGCAAGGGTGCGGGTTCGTGGGGGAACGCAAAGAGCAAGGGTGCGGGTTCGTGGGGGAACGCAAAGAGCAAGGGTGCGGGTTTTTGGGGAACGCAAAGAGCAAGGGTGCGGGTTCGTGGGGGAACGCAAGGAGCAAGGGTGCGGGTTCGTGGGGGAACGCAAAGAGCAAGGGTGCGGGTTCGTGGGGGAACGCAAAGAGCAAGGGTGCGGGTTCGTGGGGGAACGCAAAGAGCAAGGGTGCGGGTTCGTGGGGGAACGCAAAGAGGAACCGTGAGGGTTCGTGGGGGAACGCAAAGAGGAACCGTGCGGGTTCGTGGGGGAATGCAAAGAGGAACCGTGCGGGTTCGTGGGGGAACGCAAAGAGGAACCGTGCGGGTTCGTGGGGGAATGCAAAGAGGAACCGTGCGGGTTCGTGGGGGAACGCAAAGAGCAAGGGTGCGGGTTCGTGGGGGAACGCAAAGAGCAAGGGTGCGGGTTCGTGGGGGAACGCAAAGAGCAAGGGTGCGGGTTCGTGGGGGAACGCAAAGAGCAAGGGTGCGGGTTCGTGGGGGAACGCAAAGAGCAAGGGTGCGGGTTCGTGGGGGAACGCAAAGAGCAAGGGTGCGGGTTCGTGGGGGAACGCAAAGAGCAAGGGTGCGGGTTCGTGGGGGAACGCAAAGAGGAACCGTGCGGGTTCGTGGGGGAACGCAAAGAGCAAGGGTGCGGGTTCGTGGGGGAACGCAAAGAGCAAGGGTGCGGGTTCGTGGGGGAACGCAAAGAGCAAGGGTGCGGGTTCGTGGGGGAACGCAAAGAGGAACCCTGCGGGTTCGTGGGGGAACGCAAAGAGCAAGGGTGCGGGTTCGTGGGGGAACGCAAAGAGCAAGGGTGCGGGTTCGTGGGGGAACGCAAAGAGCAAGGGTGCGGGTTCGTGGGGGAACGAAAAGAGCAAGGGTGCGGGTTCGTGGGGGAACGCAAAGAGCAAGGGTGCGGGTTCGTGGGGGAACGCAAAGAGGAACCGTGCGGGTTCTTGGGGGAACGCAAAGAGGAACCGTGCGGGTTCGTGGGGGAACGCAATGAGCAAGGGTGCGGGTTCGTGGGGGAACGCAAAGAGGAACGGTGCGGGTTCGTGGGGGAACGCAAAGAGGAACGGTGCGGGTTCGTGGGGGAACGCAAAGAGCAAGGGTGCGGGTTCGTGGGGGAACGCAAAGAGCAAGGGTGCGGGTTCGTGGGGGAACGCAAAGAGGAACGGTGCGGGTTCGTGGGGGAACGCAAAGAGGAACAGTGCGGGTTCGTGGGGGAACGCAAAGAGCAAGGGTGCGGGTTCGTGGGGGAACGCAAAGAGCAAGGGTGCGGGTTCGTGGGGGAACGCAAAGAGCAAGGGTGCGGGTTCGTGGGGGAACGCAAAGAGCAAGGGTGCGGGTTCGTGGGGGAACGCAAAGAGCAAGGGTGCGGGTTCGTGGGGGAACGCAAAGAGGAACGGTGCGGGTTCGTGGGGGAACGCAAAGAGCAAGGGTGCGGGTTCGTGGGGGAACGCAAAGAGCAAGGGTGCGGGTTCGTGGGGGAACGCAAAGAGCAAGGGTGCGGGTTCGTGGGGGAACGCAAAGAGCAAGGGTGCGGGTTCGTGGGGGAACGCAAAGAGGAACCGTGCGGGTTCTTGGGGGAACGCAAAGAGGAACCGTGCGGGTTCGTGGGGGAACGCAAAGAGGAACCGTGCGGGTTCGTGGGGGAACGCAAAGAGCAAGGGTGCGGGTACGTGGGGGAACGCAAAGAGCAAGGGTGCGGGTTCGTGGGGGAACGCAAAGAGAAAGGGTGCGGGTTCGTGGGGGAACGCAAAGAGCAAGGGTGCGGGTTCGTGGGGGAACGCAAAGAGGAACCCTGCGGGTTCGTGGGGGAACGCAAAGAGCAAGGGTGCGGGTTCGTGGGGGAACGCAAAGAGCAAGGGTGCGGGTTCGTGGGGGAACGCAAAGAGCAAGGGTGCGGGTTCGTGAGGGAACGCAAAGAGGAACCGTGCGGGTTCGTGGGGGAACGCAAAGAGGAACCGTGCGGGTTCGTGGGGGAACGCAAAGAGCAAGGGTGCGGGTTCGTGGGGGAACGCAAAGAGCAAGGGTGCGGGTTCGTGGGGGAACGCAAAGAGCAAGGGTGCGGGTTCGTGGGGGAACGCAAAGAGCAAGGGTGCGGGTTCGTGGGGGAACGCAAAGAGCAAGGGTGCGGGTTCGTGGGGGAACGCAAAGAGCAAGGGTGCGGGTTCTTGGGGGAACGCAAAGAGCAAGGGTGTGGGTTCGTGGGGGAACGCAAAGAGCAAGGGTGCGGGTTCGTGGGGGAACGCAAAGAGCAAGGGTGCGGGTTCGTGGGGGAACGCAAAGAGGAACCGTGCGGGTTCGTGGGGGAACGCAAAGAGGAACCGTGCGGGTTCGTGGGGGAATGCAAAGAGGAACCGTGCGGGTTCGTGGGGGAACGCAAAGAGCAAGGGTGCGGGTTCGTGGGGGAACGCAAAGAGCAAGGGTGCGGGTTCGTGGGGGAACGCAAAGAGCAAGGGTGCGGGTTCGTGGGGGAACGCAAAGAGCAAGGGTGCGGGTTCGTGGGGGAACGCAAAGAGCAAGGGTGCGGGTTCGTGGGGGAACGAAAAGAGCAAGGGTGCGGGTTCGTGGGGGAACGTAAAGAGCAAGGGTGCGGGTTCTTGGGGGAACGCAAAGAGGAACCGTGCGGGTTCTTGGGGGAACGCAAAGAGGAACCGTGCGGGTTCGTGGGGGAACGCAAAGAGCAAGGGTGCGGGTTCGTGGGGGAACGCAAAGAGCAAGGGTGCGGGTTCGTGGGGGAACGCTAAGAGGAACCGTGTGGGTTCGTGGGGGAACGCAAAGAGCAAGGGTGCGGGTTCGTGGGGGAACGCAAAGAGCAAGGGTGCGGGTTCGTGGGGGAACGCAAAGAGCAAGGGTGCGGGTTCGTGGGGGAACGCAAAGAGCAAGGGTGCGGGTTCTTGGGGAACGCAAAGAGCAAGGGTGCGGGTTCGTGGGGGAACGCAAAGAGCTAGGGTGCGGGTTCGTGGGGGAACGCAAAGAGCTAGGGTGCGGGTTCGTGGGGGAACGCAAAGTGCAATGGTGCAGGTTCATGGGGGAACGCAAAGAGCAAGGGTGCGGGTTCGTGGGGGAACGCAAAGAGGAACCGTGCGGGTTCGTGGGGGAACGCAAAGAGCAAGGGTGCGGGTTTGTGGGGGAACGCAAAGAGCAAGGGTGCGGGTTCGTGGGGGAACGCAAAGAGCTAGGGTGCGGGTTCGTGGGGGAACGCAAAGAGCTAAGGTGCGGGTTCGTGGGGGAACGCAAAGAGCAAGGGTGCGGGTTCGTGGGGGAACGCAAAGAGCAAGGGTGCGGGTTCGTGGGGGAACGCAAAGAGGAACCGTGCGGGTTCGTGGGGGAACGCAAAGAGGAACCGTGCGGGTTCGTGGGGGAACGCAAAGAGCAAGGGTGCGGGTTCGTGGGGGAACGCAAAGAGCAAGGGTGCGGGTTCGTGGGGGAACGCAAAGAGCAAGGGTGCGGGTTCGTGGGGGAACGCAAAGAGGAACCATGCGGGTTCGTGGGGGAACGCAAAGAGCAAGGGTGCCGGTTCGTGGGGGAACGCAAAGAGCAAGGGTGCGGGTTCGTGGGGGAACGCAAAGAGCAAGGGTGTGGGTTCGTGGGGGAACGCAAAGAGCAAGGGTGCGGGTTCGTGGGGGAACGCAAAGAGCAAGGGTGCGGGTTCGTGGGGGAACGCAAAGAGCAAGGGTGCGGGTTCGTGGGGGAACGCAAAGAGCAAGGGTGCGGGTTCGTGGGGGAACGCAAAGAGCAAGGGTGCGGGTTCTTGGGGGAACGCAAAGAGCAAGGGTGTGGGTTCGTGGGGGAACGCAAAGAGCAAGGGTGCGGGTTCGTGGGGGAACGCAAAGAGCAAGGGTGCGGGTTCGTGGGGGAACGCAAAGAGGAACCGTGCGGGTTCGTGGGGGAATGCAAAGAGGAACCGTGCGGGTTCGTGGGGGAACGCAAAGAGCAAGGGTGCGGGTTCGTGGGGGAACGCAAAGAGCAAGGGTGCGGGTTCGTGGGGGAACGCAAAGAGCAAGGGTGCGGGTTCGTGGGGGAACGCAAAGAGCAAGGGTGCGGGTTCGTGGGGGAACGCAAAGAGCAAGGGTGCGGGTTCGTGGGGGAACGAAAAGAGCAAGGGTGCGGGTTCGTGGGGGAACGTAAAGAGCAAGGGTGCGGGTTCTTGGGGGAACGCAAAGAGGAACCGTGCGGGTTCTTGGGGGAACGCAAAGAGGAACCGTGCGGGTTCGTGGGGGAACGCAAAGAGCAAGGGTGCGGGTTCGTGGGGGAACGCAAAGAGCAAGGGTGCGGGTTCGTGGGGGAACGCTAAGAGGAACCGTGTGGGTTCGTGGGGGAACGCAAAGAGCAAGGGTGCGGGTTCGTGGGGGAACGCAAAGAGCAAGGGTGCGGGTTCGTGGGGGAACGCAAAGAGCAAGGGTGCGGGTTCGTGGGGGAACGCAAAGAGCAAGGGTGCGGGTTCTTGGGGAACGCAAAGAGCAAGGGTGCGGGTTCGTGGGGGAACGCAAAGAGCTAGGGTGCGGGTTCGTGTGGGAACGCAAAGAGCTAGGGTGCGGGTTCGTGGGGGAACGCAAAGTGCAATGGTGCAGGTTCATGGGGGAACGCAAAGAGCAAGGGTGCGGGTTCGTGGGGGAACGCAAAGAGGAACCGTGCGGGTTCGTGGGGGAACGCAAAGAGCAAGGGTGCGGGTTTGTGGGGGAACGCAAAGAGCAAGGGTGCGGGTTCGTGGGGGAACGCAAAGAGCTAGGGTGCGGGTTCGTGGGGGAACGCAAAGAGCTAAGGTGCGGGTTCGTGGGGGAACGCAAAGAGCAAGGGTGCGGGTTCGTGGGGGAACGCAAAGAGCAAGGGTGCGGGTTCGTGGGGGAACGCAAAGAGGAACCGTGCGGGTTCGTGGGGGAACGCAAAGAGGAACCGTGCGGGTTCGTGGGGGAACGCAAAGAGCAAGGGTGCGGGTTCGTGGGGGAACGCAAAGAGCAAGGGTGCGGGTTCGTGGGGGAACGCAAAGAGCAAGGGTGCGGGTTCGTGGGGGAACGCAAAGAGGAACCATGCGGGTTCGTGGGGGAACGCAAAGAGCAAGGGTGCCGGTTCGTGGGGGAACGCAAAGAGCAAGGGTGCGGGTTCTTGGGGGAACGCAAAGAGCAAGGGTGTGGGTTCGTGGGGGAACGCAAAGAGCAAGGGTGCGGGTTCGTGGGGGAACGCAAAGAGCAAGGGTGCGGGTTCGTGGGGGAACGCAAAGAGCAAGGGTGCGGGTTCGTGGGGGAACGCAAATAGCAAGGGTGCGGGTTCGTGGGGGAACGCAAATAGCAAGGGTGCGGGTTCGTGGGGGAACGCAAAGAGCAAGGGTGCGGGTTCGTGGGGGAACGCAAAGAGCAAGGGTGCGGGTTCGTGGGGGAACGCAAAGAGCAAGGGTGCGGGTTCGTGGGGGAACGCAAATAGCAAGGGTGCGGGTTCGTGGGGGAACGCAAAGAGCAAGGGTGCGGGTTCGTGGGGGAACGCAAAGAGCAAGGGTGCGGGTTTTTGGGGAACGCAAAGAGCAAGGGTGCGGGTTCGTGGGGGAACGCAAAGAGCAAGGGTGCGGCTTCGTGGGGGAACGCAAAGAGCAAGGGTGCGGGTTCGTGGGGGAACGCAAAGAGCAAGGGTGCGGGTTCGTGGGGGAACGCAAAGAGCAAGGGTGCGGGTTCGTGGGGGAACGCAAAGAGGAACGGTGCGGGTTCGTGGGGGAACGCAAAGAGGAACCGTGCGGGTTCGTGGGGGAATGCAAAGAGGAACCGTGTGGGTTCGTGGGGGAACGCAAAGAGGAACCGTGCGGGTTCGTGGGGGAATGCAAAGAGGAACCGTGCGGGTTCGTGGGGGAACGCAAAGAGCAAGGGTGCGGGTTCGTGGGGGAACGCAAAGAGCAAGGGTGCGGGTTCGTGGGGGAACGCAAAGAGCAAGGGTGCGGGTTCGTGGGGGAACGCAAAGAGCAAGGGTGCGGGTTCGTGGGGGAACGCAAAGAGCAAGGGTGCGGGTTCGTGGGGGAACGCAAAGAGCAAGGGTGCGGGTTCGTGGGGGAACGCAAAGAGCAAGGGTGCGGGTTCGTGGGGGAACGCAAAGAGGAACCGTGCGGGTTCGTGGGGGAACGCAAAGAGCAAGGGTGCGGGTTCGTGGGGGAACGCAAAGAGCAAGGGTGCGGGTTCGTGGGGGAACGCAAAGAGCAAGGGTGCGGGTTCGTGGGGGAACGCAAAGAGGAACCCTGCGGGTTCGTGGGGGAACGCAAAGAGCAAGGGTGCGGGTTCGTGGGGGAACGCAAAGAGCAAGGGTGCGGGTTCGTGGGGGAACGCAAAGAGGAACCGTGCGGGTTCTTGGGGGAACGCAAAGAGGAACCGTGCGGGTTCGTGTGGGAACGCAAAGAGGAACCGTGCGGGTTCGTGGGGGAACGCAATGAGCAAGGGTGCGGGTTCGTGGGGGAACGCAAAGAGCAAGGGTGCGGGTTCGTGGGGGAACGCAAAGAGCAAGGGTGCGGGTTTTTGGGGAACGCAAAGAGCAAGGGTGCGGGTTCGTGGGGGAACGCAAAGAGCAAGGGTGCGGGTTCGTGGGGGAACGCAAAGAGCAAGGGTGCGGGTTCGTGGGGGAACGCAAAGAGCAAGGGTGCGGGTTCGTGGGGGAACGCAAAGAGCAAGGGTGCGGGTTCGTGGGGGAACGCAAAGAGCAAGGGTGCGGGTTCGTGGGGGAACGCAAAGAGCAAGGGTGCGGGTTCGTGGGGGAACGCAAAGAGGAACCGTGCGGGTTCATGGGGGAACGCAAAGAGGAACCGTGCGGGTTCGTGGGGGAACGCAAAGAGCAAGGGTGCGGGTTCGTGCGGGAACGCAAAGAGCCAGGGTGCGGGTTCGTGGGGGAACGCAAAGAGCTAGGGTGCGGGTTCGTGGGGGAACGCAAAGTGCAAGGGTGCGGGTTCATGGGGGAACGCAAAGAGCAAGGGTGCGGGTTCGTGGGGGAATGCAAAGAGCAATGGTGCGGGTTCGTGGGGGAACGCAAAGAGCAAGGGTGCGGGTTCGTGAGGGAACGCAAAGAGCAAGGGTGCGGGTTCGTGGGGGAACGCAAAGAACAAGGGTGCGGGTTCGTGGGGGAACGCAAAGAGCTAGGGTGCGGGTTCGTGAGGGAACGCAAAGAGCTAGGGTGCGGGTTCGTGGTGGAACGCCAAGAGCAATGTTGCTGGTTCGTGGGGGAACGCAAAGAGGAACCGTGCGGGTTCGTGGGGGAACGCAAAGAGGAACCGTGCGGGTTCGTGGGGGAATGCAAAGAGGAACCGTGCGGGTTCGTGGGGGAACGCAAAGAGCAAGGGTGCGGGTTCGTGGGGGAACGCAAAGAGCAAGGGTGCGGGTTCGTGGGGGAACGCAAAGAGCAAGGGTGCGGGTTCGTGGGGGAACGTAAAGAGCAAGGGTGCGGGTTCGTGGGGGAACGCAAAGAGCAAGGGTGCGGGTTCGTGGGGGAACGAAAAGAGCAAGGGTGCGGGTTCGTGGGGGAACGTAAAGAGCAAGGGTGCGGGTTCTTGGGGGAACGCAAAGAGGAACCGTGCGGGTTCTTGGGGGAACGCAAAGAGGAACCGTGCGGGTTCGTGTGGGAACGCAAAGAGGAACCGTGCGGGTTCGTGGGGGAACGCAATGAGCAAGGGTGCGGGTTCGTGGGGGAACGCAAAGAGCAAGGGTGCGGGTTCGTGGGGGAACGCAAAGAGGAACCGTGCGGGTTCGTGGGGGAACGCAAAGAGCAAGGGTGCGGGTTCGTGGGGGAACGCCAAGAGCAAGGGTGCGGGTTCGTGGGGGAACGCAAAGAGCAAGGGTGCGGGTTCGTGGGGGAACGCAAAGAGCAAGGGTGCGGGTTCGTGGGGGAACGCAAAGAGCAAGGGTGCGGGTTCGTGGGGGAACGCAAAGAGCAAGGGTGCGGGTTCGTGGGGGAACGCAAAGAGCAAGGGTGCGGGTTCGTGTGGGAACGCAAAGAGGAACGGTGAGGGTTCGTGGGGGAACGCAAAGAGCAAGGGTGCGGGTTCGTGGGGGAACGCAAAGAGCAAGGGTGCGGGTTCGTGGGGGAACGCAAAGAGCAAGGGTGCGGGTTCGTGGGGGAACGCAAAGAGCAAGGGTGCGGGTTCGTGGGGGAACGCAAAGAGCAAGGGTGCGGGTTCGTGGGGGAACGCAAAGAGCAAGGGTGCGGGTTCGTGGGGGAAAGCAAAGAGCAAGGGTGCGGGTTCGTGGGGGAACGCAAAGAGGAACCGTGCGGGTTCGTGGGGGAACGCAAAGAGCAAGGGTGCGGGTTCGTGGGGGAACGCAAAGAGGAACCGTGCGGGTTCGTGGGGGAACGCAAAGAGGAACCGTGCGGGTTCGTGGGGGAACGCAAAGAGCAAGGGTGCGGGTTCGTGGGGGAACGCAAAGAGCAAGGGTGCGGGTTCGTGGGGGAACGCAAAGAGCAAGGGTGCGGGTTCGTGGGGGAACGCAAAGAGCAAGGGTGCGGGTTCTTGGGGAACGCAAAGAGCAAGGGTGCGGGTTCGTGGGGGAACGCAAAGAGCTAGGGTGCGGGTTCGTGGGGGAACGCAAAGAGCTAGGGTGCGGGTTCGTGGGGGAACGCAAAGTGCAATGGTGCAGGTTCATGGGGGAACGCAAAGAGCAAGGGTGCGGGTTCGTGGGGGAACGCAAAGAGGAACCGTGCGGGTTCGTGGGGGAACGCAAAGAGCAAGGGTGCGGGTTTGTGGGGGAACGCAAAGAGCAAGGGTGCGGGTTCGTGGGGGAACGCAAAGAGCTAGGGTGCGGGTTCGTGGGGGAACGCAAAGAGCTAAGGTGCGGGTTCGTGGGGGAACGCAAAGAGCAAGGGTGCGGGTTCGTGGGGGAACGCAAAGAGCAAGGGTGCGGGTTCGTGGGGGAACGCAAAGAGGAACCGTGCGGGTTCGTGGGGGAATGCAAAGAGGAACCGTGCGGGTTCGTGGGGGAACGCAAAGAGCAAGGGTGCGGGTTCGTGGGGGAACGCAAAGAGCAAGGGTGCGGGTTCGTGGGGGAACGCAAAGAGCAAGGGTGCGGGTTCGTGGGGGAACGCAAAGAGGAACCATGCGGGTTCGTGGGGGAACGCAAAGAGCAAGGGTGCCGGTTCGTGGGGGAACGCAAAGAGCAAGGGTGCGGGTTCTTGGGGGAACGCAAAGAGCAAGGGTGTGGGTTCGTGGGGGAACGCAAAGAGCAAGGGTGCGGGTTCGTGGGGGAACGCAAAGAGCAAGGGTGCGGGTTCGTGGGGGAACGCAAAGAGCAAGGGTGCGGGTTCGTGGGGGAACGCAAATAGCAAGGGTGCGGGTTCGTGGGGGAACGCAAATAGCAAGGGTGCGGGTTCGTGGGGGAACGCAAAGAGCAAGGGTGCGGGTTCGTGGGGGAACGCAAAGAGCAAGGGTGCGGGTTCGTGGGGGAACGCAAAGAGCAAGGGTGCGGGTTCGTGGGGGAACGCAAATAGCAAGGGTGCGGGTTCGTGGGGGAACGCAAAGAGCAAGGGTGCGGGTTCGTGGGGGAACGCAAAGAGCAAGGGTGCGGGTTTTTGGGGAACGCAAAGAGCAAGGGTGCGGGTTCGTGGGGGAACGCAAAGAGCAAGGGTGCGGGTTCGTGGGGGAACGCAAAGAGCAAGGGTGCGGGTTCGTGGGGGAACGCAAAGAGCAAGGGTGCGGGTTCGTGGGGGAACGCAAAGAGCAAGGGTGCGGGTTCATGGGGGAACGCAAAGAGGAACCGTGAGGGTTCGTGGGGGAACGCAAAGAGGAACCGTGCGGGTTCGTGGGGGAATGCAAAGAGGAACCGTGCGGGTTCGTGGGGGAACGCAAAGAGGAACCGTGCGGGTTCGTGGGGGAATGCAAAGAGGAACCGTGCGGGTTCGTGGGGGAACGCAAAGAGCAAGGGTGCGGGTTCGTGGGGGAACGCAAAGAGCAAGGGTGCGGGTTCGTGGGGGAACGCAAAGAGCAAGGGTGCGGGTTCGTGGGGGAACGCAAAGAGCAAGGGTGCGGGTTCGTGGGGGAACGCAAAGAGCAAGGGTGCGGGTTCGTGGGGGAACGCAAAGAGCAAGGGTGCGGGTTCGTGGGGGAACGCAAAGAGCAAGGGTGCGGGTTCGTGGGGGAACGCAAAGAGGAACCGTGCGGGTTCGTGGGGGAACGCAAAGAGCAAGGGTGCGGGTTCGTGGGGGAACGCAAAGAGCAAGGGTGCGGGTTCGTGGGGGAACGCAAAGAGCAAGGGTGCGGGTTCGTGGGGGAACGCAAAGAGGAACCCTGCGGGTTCGTGGGGGAACGCAAAGAGCAAGGGTGCGGGTTCGTGGGGGAACGCAAAGAGCAAGGGTGCGGGTTCGTGGGGGAACGCAAAGAGCAAGGGTGCGGGTTCGTGGGGGAACGAAAAGAGCAAGGGTGCGGATTCGTGGGGGAACGTAAAGAGCAAGGGTGCGGGTTCGTGGGGGAACGCAAAGAGGAACCGTGCGGGTTCTTGGGGGAACGCAAAGAGGAACCGTGCGGGTTCGTGGGGGAACGCAATGAGCAAGGGTGCGGGTTCGTGGGGGAACGCAAAGAGCAAGGGTGCGGGTTCGTGGGGGAACGCAAAGAGGAACGGTGCGGGTTCGTGGGGGAACGCAAAGAGCAAGGGTGCGGGTTCGTGGGGGAACGCAAAGAGCAAGGGTGCGGGTTCGTGGGGGAACGCAAAGAGGAACGGTGCGGGTTCGTGGGGGAACGCAAAGAGGAACAGTGCGGGTTCGTGGGGGAACGCAAAGAGCAAGGGTGCGGGTTCGTGGGGGAACGCAAAGAGCAAGGGTGCGGGTTCGTGGGGGAACGCAAAGAGCAAGGGTGCGGGTTCGTGGGGGAACGCAAAGAGCAAGGGTGCGGGTTCGTGGGGGAACGCAAAGAGGAACCGTGCGGGTTCGTGGGGGAACGCAAAGAGCAAGGGTGCGGGTTCGTGGGGGAACGCAAAGAGCAAGGGTGCGGGTTTTTGGGGAACGCAAAGAGCAAGGGTGCGGGTTCGTGGGGGAACGCAAAGAGCAAGGGTGCGGGTTCGTGGGGGAACGCAAAGAGCAAGGGTGCGGGTTCGTGGGGGAACGCAAAGAGCAAGGGTGCGGGTTCGTGGGGGAACGCAAAGAGCAAGGGTGCGGGTTCATGGGGGAACGCAAAGAGGAACCGTGAGGGTTCGTGGGGGAACGCAAAGAGGAACCGTGCGGGTTCGTGGGGGAATGCAAAGAGGAACCGTGCGGGTTCGTGGGGGAACGCAAAGAGGAACCGTGCGGGTTCGTGGGGGAATGCAAAGAGGAACCGTGCGGGTTCGTGGGGGAACGCAAAGAGCAAGGGTGCGGGTTCGTGGGGGAACGCAAAGAGCAAGGGTGCGGGTTCGTGGGGGAACGCAAAGAGCAAGGGTGCGGGTTCGTGGGGGAACGCAAAGAGCAAGGGTGCGGGTTCGTGGGGGAACGCAAAGAGCAAGGGTGCGGGTTCGTGGGGGAACGCAAAGAGCAAGGGTGCGGGTTCGTGGGGGAACGCAAAGAGCAAGGGTGCGGGTTCGTGGGGGAACGCAAAGAGGAACCGTGCGGGTTCGTGGGGGAACGCAAAGAGCAAGGGTGCGGGTTCGTGGGGGAACGCAAAGAGCAAGGGTGCGGGTTCGTGGGGGAACGCAAAGAGCAAGGGTGCGGGTTCGTGGGGGAACGCAAAGAGGAACCCTGCGGGTTCGTGGGGGAACGCAAAGAGCAAGGGTGCGGGTTCGTGGGGGAACGCAAAGAGCAAGGGTGCGGGTTCGTGGGGGAACGCAAAGAGCAAGGGTGCGGGTTCGTGGGGGAACGCAAAGAGCAAGGGTGCGGGTTCGTGGGGGAACGAAAAGAGCAAGGGTGCGGATTCGTGGGGGAACGTAAAGAGCAAGGGTGCGGGTTCGTGGGGGAACGCAAAGAGGAACCGTGCGGGTTCTTGGGGGAACGCAAAGAGGAACCGTGCGGGTTCGTGGGGGAACGCAATGAGCAAGGGTGCGGGTTCGTGGGGGAACGCAAAGAGCAAGGGTGCGGGTTCGTGGGGGAACGCAAAGAGGAACGGTGCGGGTTCGTGGGGGAACGCAAAGAGCAAGGGTGCGGGTTCGTGGGGGAACGCAAAGAGCAAGGGTGCGGGTTCGTGGGGGAACGCAAAGAGCAAGGGTGCGGGTTCGTGGGGGAACGCAAAGAGGAACCGTGCGGGTTCTTGGGGGAACGCAAAGAGGAACCGTGCGGGTTCGTGGGGGAACGCAAAGAGGAACCGTGCGGGTTCGTGGGGGAACGCAAAGAGCAAGGGTGCGGGTACGTGGGGGAACGCAAAGAGCAAGGGTGCGGGTTCGTGGGGGAACGCAAAGAGAAAGGGTGCGGGTTCGTGGGGGAACGCAAAGAGCAAGGGTGCGGGTTCGTGGGGGAACGCAAAGAGGAACCCTGCGGGTTCGTGGGGGAACGCAAAGAGCAAGGGTGCGGGTTCGTGGGGGAACGCAAAGAGCAAGGGTGCGGGTTCGTGGGGGAACGCAAAGAGCAAGGGTGCGGGTTCGTGAGGGAACGCAAAGAGGAACCGTGCGGGTTCGTGGGGGAACGCAAAGAGGAACCGTGCGGGTTCGTGGGGGAACGCAAAGAGCAAGGGTGCGGGTTCGTGGGGGAACGCAAAGAGCAAGGGTGCGGGTTCGTGGGGGAACGCAAAGAGCAAGGGTGCGGGTTCGTGGGGGAACGCAAAGAGCAAGGGTGCGGGTTCGTGGGGGAACGCAAAGAGCAAGGGTGCGGGTTCGTGGGGGAACGCAAAGAGCAAGGGTGCGGGTTCGTGGGGGAACGCAAAGAGCAAGGGTGTGGGTTCGTGGGGGAACGCAAAGAGCAAGGGTGCGGGTTCGTGGGGGAACGCAAAGAGCAAGGGTGCGGGTTCGTGGGGGAACGCAAAGAGGAACCGTGCGGGTTCGTGGGGGAACGCAAAGAGGAACCGTGCGGGTTCGTGGGGGAACGCAAATAGCAAGGGTGCGGGTTCGTGGGGGAACGCAAATAGCAAGGGTGCGGGTTCGTGGGGGAACGCAAATAGCAAGGGTGCGGGTTCGTGGGGGAACGCAAAGAGGAACCGTGCGGGTTCGTGGGGGAACGCAAATAGCAAGGGTGCGGGTTCGTGGGGGAACGCAAAGAGCAAGGGTGCGGGTTCGTGGGGGAACGCAAAGAGCAAGGGTGCGGGTTTTGGGGGAACGCAAAGAGCAAGGGTGCGGGTTCGTGGGGGAACGCAAAGAGCAAGGGTGCGGGTTCGTGGGGGAACGCAAAGAGCAAGGGTGCGGGTTCGTGGGGGAACGCAAAGAGCAAGGGTGCGGGTTCGTGGGGGAACGCAAAGAGCAAGGGTGCGGGTTCGTGGGGGAACGCAAAGAGCAAGGGTGCGGGTTCATGGGGGAACGCAAAGAGCAAGGGTGCGGGTTCGTGGGGGAACGCAAAGAGGAACCGTGCGGGTTCGTGGGGGAACGCAAAGAGGAACCGTGCGGGTTCGTGGGGGAATGCAAAGAGGAACCGTGTTGGTTCGTGGGGGAACGCAAAGAGGAACCGTGCGGGTTCGTGGGGGAATGCAAAGAGGAACCGTGCGGGTTCGTGGGGGAACGCAAAGAGCAAGGGTGCGGGTTCGTGGGGGAACGCAAAGAGCAAGGGTGCGGGTTCGTGGGGGAACGCAAAGAGCAAGGGTGCGGGTTCGTGGGGGAACGCAAAGAGCAAGGGTGCGGGTTCGTGGGGGAACGCAAAGAGCAAGGGTGCGGGTTCGTGGGGGAACGCAAAGAGCAAGGGTGCGGATTCGTGGGGGAACGTAAAGAGCAAGGGTGCGGGTTCGTGGGGGAACGCAAAGAGGAACCGTGCGGGTTCTTGGGGGAACGCAAAGAGGAACCGTGCGGGTTCGTGTGGGAACGCAAAGAGGAACCGTGCGGGTTCGTGGGGGAACGCAATGAGCAAGGGTGCGGGTTCGTGGGGGAACGCAAAGAGCAAGGGTGCGGGTTCGTGAGGGAACGCAAAGAGGAACGGTGCGGGTTCGTGGGGGAACGCAAAGAGCAAGGGTGCGGGTTCGTGGGGGAACGCAAAGAGCAAGGGTGCGGGTTCGTGGGGGAACGCAAAGAGGAACGGTGCGGGTTCGTGGGGGAACGCAAAGAGCAAGGGTGCGGGTTCGTGGGGGAACGCAAAGAGCAAGGGTGCGGGTTCGTGGGGGAACGCAAAGAGCAAGGGTGCGGGTTCGTGGGGGAACGCAAAGAGCAAGGGTGCGGGTTCGTGGGGGAACGCAAAGAGGAACGGTGCGGGTTCGTGGGGGAACGCAAAGAGCAAGGGTGCGGGTTCGTGGGGGAACGCAAAGAGCAAGGGTGCGGGTTCGTGGGGGAACGCAAAGAGCAAGGGTGCGGGTTCGTGGGGGAACGCAAAGAGCAAGGGTGCGGGTTCGTGCGGGAACGCAAAGAGCATGGGTGCGGGTTCGTGGGGGAACGCAAAGAGCTAGGGTGCGGGTTCGTGGGGGAACGCAAAGAGCAAGGGTGCGGGTTCGTGGGGGAACGCAAAGAGCAAGCGTGCGGGTTCGTGGGGGAACGCTAAGAGGAAACGTGCGGGTTCGTGGGGGAACGCAAAGAGGAACCGTGCGGGTTCGTGGGGGAACGCAAAGAGGAACCGTGCGGGTTCGTGGGGGAACGCAAAGAGCAAGGGTGCGGGTTCGTGGGGGAACGCAAAGAGCAAGGGTGCGGGTTCGTGGGGGAACGCAAAGAGCAAGGGTGCGGGTTCGTGGGGGAACGCAAAGAGCAAGGGTGCGGGTTCGTGGGGGAACGCAAAGAGCAAGGGTGCGGGTTCGTGGGGGAACGCAAAGAGCAAGGGTGCGGGTTCGTGGGGGAACGCAAAGAGCAAGGGTGCGGGTTCGTGGGGGAACGCAAAGAGGAACCGTGCGGGTTCATGGGGGAACGCAAAGAGGAACCGTGCGGGTTCGTGGGGGAATGCAAAGAGGAACCGTGTGGGTTCGTGGGGGAACGCAAAGAGCAAGGGTGCGGGTTCGTGGGGGAACGCAAAGAGCAAGGGTGCGGGTTCGTGGGGGAACGCAAAGAGCAAGGGTGCGGGTTCGTGGGGGAACGAAAAGAGCAAGGGTGCGGATTCGTGGGGGAACGTAAAGAGCAAGGGTGCGGGTTCGTGGGGGAACGCAAAGAGGAACCGTGCGGGTTCTTGGGGGAACGCAAAGAGGAACCGTGCGGGTTCGTGTGGGAACGCAAAGAGGAACCGTGCGGGTTCGTGGGGGAACGCAATGAGCAAGGGTGCGGGTTCGTGGGGGAACGCAAAGAGCAAGGGTGCGGGTTCGTGGGGGAACGCAAAGAGGAACGGTGCGGGTTCGTGGGGGAACGCAAAGAGCAAGGGTGCGGGTTCGTGGGGGAACGCAAAGAGCAAGGGTGCGGGTTCGTGGGGGAACGCAAAGAGCAAGGGTGCGGGTTCGTGGGGGAACGCAAAGAGGAACGGTGCGGGTTCGTGGGGGAACGCAAAGAGCAAGGGTGCGGGTTCGTGGGGGAACGCAAAGAGCAAGGGTGCGGGTTCGTGGGGGAACGCAAAGAGCAAGGGTGCGGGTTCGTGGGGGAACGCAAAGAGCAAGGGTGCGGGTTCGTGGGGGAACGCAAAGAGCAAGGGTGCGGGTTCGTGGGGGAACGCAAAGAGGAACGGTGCGGGTTCGTGGGGGAACGCAAAGAGCAAGGGTGCGGGTTCGTGGGGGAACGCAAAGAGCAAGGGTGCGGGTTCGTGGGGGAATGCAAAGAGCAAGGGTGCGGGTTCGTGGGGGAACGCAAAGAGCAAGGGTGCGGGTTCGTGGGGGAACGCAAAGAGGAACCGTGCGGGTTCTTGGGGGAACGCAAAGAGGAACCGTGCGGGTTCGTGGGGGAACGCAAAGAGGAACCGTGCGGGTTCGTGGGGGAACGCAAAGAGCAAGGGTGCGGGTACGTGGGGGAACGCAAAGAGCAAGGGTGCGGGTTCGTGGGGGAACGCAAAGAGAAAGGGTGCGGGTTCGTGGGGGAACGCAAAGAGCAAGGGTGCGGGTTCGTGGGGGAACGCAAAGAGGAACCCTGCGGGTTCGTGGGGGAACGCAAAGAGCAAGGGTGCGGGTTCGTGGGGGAACGCAAAGAGCAAGGGTGCGGGTTCGTGGGGGAACGCAAAGAGCAAGGGTGCGGGTTCGTGAGGGAACGCAAAGAGGAACCGTGCGGGTTCGTGGGGGAACGCAAAGAGGAACCGTGCGGGTTCGTGGGGGAACGCAAAGAGCAAGGGTGCGGGTTCGTGGGGGAACGCAAAGAGCAAGGGTGCGGGTTCGTGGGGGAACGCAAAGAGCAAGGGTGCGGGTTCGTGGGGGAACGCAAAGAGCAAGGGTGCGGGTTCGTGGGGGAACGCAAAGAGCAAGGGTGCGGGTTCGTGGGGGAACGCAAAGAGCAAGGGTGCGGGTTCTTGGGGGAACGCAAAGAGCAAGGGTGTGGGTTCGTGGGGGAACGCAAAGAGCAAGGGTGCGGGTTCGTGGGGGAACGCAAAGAGGAACCGTGCGGGTTCGTGGGGGAACGCAAAGAGGAACCGTGCGGGTTCGTGGGGGAACGCAAAGAGGAACCGTGCGGGTTCGTGGGGGAACGCAAATAGCAAGGGTGCGGGTTCGTGGGGGAACGCATATAGCAAGGGTGCGGGTTCGTGGGGGAACGCAAATAGCAAGGGTGCGGGTTTGTGGGGGAACGCAAAGAGGAACCGTGCGGGTTCGTGGGGGAACGCAAATAGCAAGGGTGCGGGTTCGTGGGGGAACGCAAAGAGCAAGGGTGCGGGTTCGTGGGGGAACGCAAAGAGCAAGGGTGCGGGTTTTGGGGGAACGCAAAGAGCAAGGGTGCGGGTTCGTGGGGGAACGCAAAGAGCAAGGGTGCGGGTTCGTGGGGGAACGCAAAGAGCAAGGGTGCGGGTTCGTGGGGGAACGCAAAGAGCAAGGGTGCGGGTTCGTGGGGGAACGCAAAGAGCAAGGGTGCGGGTTCATGGGGGAACGCAAAGAGCAAGGGTGCGGGTTCGTGGGGGAACGCAAAGAGGAACCGTGCGGGTTCATGGGGGAACGCAAAGAGGAACCGTGCGGGTTCGTGGGGGAATGCAAAGAGGAACCGTGTGGGTTCGTGGGGGAACGCAAAGAGGAACCGTGCGGGTTCGTGGGGGAATGCAAAGAGGAACCGTGCGGGTTCGTGGGGGAACGCAAAGAGGAACCGTGCGGGTTCGTGGGGGAATGCAAAGAGGAACCGTGCGGGTTCGTGGGGGAACGCAAAGAGCAAGGGTGCGGGTTCGTGGGGGAACGCAAAGAGCAAGGGTGCGGGTTCGTGGGGGAACGCAAAGAGCAAGGGTGCGGGTTCGTGGGGGAACGCAAAGAGCAAGGGTGCGGGTTCGTGGGGGAACGCAAAGAGCAAGGGTGCGGGTTCGTGGGGGAACGAAAAGAGCAAGGGTGCGGATTCGTGGGGGAACGTAAAGAGCAAGGGTGCGGGTTCGTGGGGGAACGCAAAGAGGAACCGTGCGGGTTCGTGGGGGAACGCAAAGAGGAACCGTGCGGGTTCGTGTGGGAACGCAAAGAGGAACCGTGCGGGTTCGTGGGGGAACGCAATGAGCAAGGGTGCGGGTTCGTGGGGGAACGCAAAGAGCAAGGGTGCGGGTTCGTGAGGGAACGCAAAGAGGAACGGTGCGGGTTCGTGGGGGAACGCAAAGAGCAAGGGTGCGGGTTCGTGGGGGAACGCAAAGAGCAAGGGTGCGGGTTCGTGGGGGAACGCAAAGAGGAACGGTGCGGGTTCGTGGGGGAACGCAAAGAGGAACGGTGCGGGTTCGTGGGGGAACGCAAAGAGCAAGGGTGCGGGTTCGTGGGGGAACGCAAAGAGCAAGGGTGCGGGTTCGTGGGGGAACGCAAAGAGCAAGGGTGCGGGTTCGTGGGGGAACGCAAAGAGCAAGGGTGCGGGTTCGTGGGGGAACGCAAAGAGGAACGGTGCGGGTTCGTGGGGGAACGCAAAGAGCAAGGGTGCGGGTTCGTGGGGGAACGCAAAGAGCAAGGGTGCGGGTTCGTGGGGGAACGCAAAGAGCAAGGTTGCGGGTTCGTGGGGGAACGCTAAGAGGAACCGTGTGGGTTCGTGGGGGAACGCAAAGAGCAAGGGTGCGGGTTCGTGGGGGAACGCAAAGAGCAAGGGTGCGGGTTCGTGGGGGAACGCAAAGAGCAAGGGTGCGGGTTCGTGGGGGAACGCAAAGAGCAAGGGTGCGGGTTCGTGGGGGAACGCAAAGAGCTAGGGTGCGGGTTCGTGGGGGAACGCAAAGAGCTAGGGTGCGGGTTCGTGGGGGAACGCAAAGTGCAATGGTGCAGGTTCATGGGGGAACGCAAAGAGCAAGGGTGCGGGTTCGTGGGGGAACGCAAAGAGGAACCGTGCGGGTTCGTGGGGGAACGCAAAGAGCAAGGGTGCGGGTTTGTGGGGGAACGCAAAGAGCAAGGGTGCGGGTTCGTGGGGGAACGCAAAGAGCTAGGGTGCGGGTTCGTGGGGGAACGCAAAGAGCTAGGGTGCGGGTTCGTGGGGGAACGCAAAGAGCAAGGGTGCGGGTTCGTGGGGGAACGCAAAGAGCAAGGGTGCGGGTTCGTGGGGGAACGCAAAGAGCAAGGGTGCGGGTTCGTGGGGGAACGCAAAGAGGAACCGTGCGGGTTCGTGGGGGAACGCAAAGAGGAACCGTGCGGGTTCGTGGGGGAACGCAAAGAGGAACCGTGCGGGTTCGTGGGGGAACGCAAAGAGGAACCGTGCGGGTTCGTGGGGGAACGCGAAGAGGAACCGTGCGGGTTCGTGGGGGAACGCAAAGAGCAAAGATGCGGGTTCGTGGGGGAACGCAAAGAGCAAGGGTGCGGGTTCGTGGGGGAACGCAAAGAGCAAGGGTGCGGGTTCGTGGGGGAACGCAAAAAGCAAGGGAGCGGGTTCATGGGGGAACGCAAAGAGCAAGGGTGCGGGTTCGTGGGGGAACGCAAAGAGCAAGGGTGCGGGTTCGTGGGGGAACGCAAAGAGCTAGGGTGCGGGTTCGTGGGGGAATACAAAGTGCAAGGGTGCGGGTTCATGGGGGAACGCAAAGAGAAAGGGTGCGGGTTCGTGGGGGAACGCAAAGAGCAAGGGTGCGGGTTCGTGGGGGAACGCAAAGAGCAAGGGTGCGGGTTCGTGGGGGAACGCAGAGAGCAAGGGTGCGGGTTCGTGGGGGAACGCAAAGAGCAAGGGTGCGGGTTCGTTGGGGAACGCTAAGAGGAACCGTGCGGGTTCGTGGGGGAACGCAAAGAGGAACCGTGCGGGTTCGTGGGGGAACGCAAAGAGGAACCGTGCGGGTTCGTGGGGGAACGCAAAGAGCAATGGTGCGGGTTCGTGGGGGAAAGCAAAGAGCAAGGGTGCGGGTTCGTGGGGGAACGCAAAGAACAAGGGTGCGGGTTCGTGGGGGAACGCAAAGAGCAAGGGTGCGGGTTCGTGGGGGAACGCAAAGAGCAAGGGTGCGGGTTCGTGGGGGAACGCAAAGAGGAACCGTGCGGGTTCGTGGGGGAACGCAAAGAGGAACCGTGCGGGTTCGTGGGGGAACGCAAAGAGGAACCGTGCGGGTTCGTGGGGGAATGCAAAGAGGAACCGTGTGGGTTCGTGGGGGAACGCAAAGAGCAAGGGTGCGGGTTCGTGTGGGAACGCAAAGAGCAAGGGTGTGGGTTCATGGGGGAACGCAAAGAGCAAGGGTGCGGGTTCGTGGGGGAACGCAAAGAGCAAGGGTGCGGGTTCGTGAGGGAACGCAAAGCGCAAGGGTGCGGGTTCGTGGGGGAACGCAAAGCGCAAGGGTGCGGGTTCGTGGGGGAACGCAAAGAGCAAGGGTGCGGGTTCGTGGGGGAACGCAAAGAGGAACCGTGCGGGTTCGTGGGGGAACGCAAAGAGCAAGGGTGCGGGTTTGTGGGGGAACGCAAAGAGCAAGGGTGCGGGTTCGTGGGGGAACGCAAAGAGCTAGGGTGCGGGTTCGTGCGGGAACGCAAAGAGCCAGGGTGCGGGTTCGTGGGGGAACGCAAAGAGCTAGGGTGCGGGTTCGTGGGGGAACGCAAAGTGCAAGGGTGCGGGTTCGTGGGGGAACGCAAAGAGCAAGGGTGCGGGTTCGTGGGGGAACGCAAAGAGCAATGGTGCGGGTTCGTGGGGGAACGCAAAGAGCAAGGGTGCGGGTTCGTGAGGGAACGCAAAGAGCAAGGGTGCGGGTTCGTGGGGGAACGCAAAGAACAAGGGTGCGGGTTCGTGGGGGAACGCAAAGAGCAATGGTGCGGGTTCGTGGGGGAACGCAAAGAGGAACCGTGCGGGTTCGTGGGGGAACGCAAAGAGGAACCGTGCGGGTTCGTGGGGGAACGCAAAGAGGAACCGTGCGGGTTCGTGGGGGAACGCAAAGAGCAAGGGTGCGGGTTCGTGGGGGAATGCAAAGAGGAACCGTGCGGGTTCGTGGGGGAACGCAAAGAGCAAGGGTGCGGGTTCGTGGGGGAACGCAAAGAGCAAGGGTGCGGGTTCGTGGGGGAACGCAAAGAGCAAGGGTGCGGGTTCGTGGGGGAACGCAAAGAGCAAGGGTGCGGGTTCGTGGGGGAACGCAAAGAGCAAGGGTGCGGGTTCGTGGGGGAACGCAAAGAGCAAGGGTGCGGGTTCGTGGGGGAACGTAAAGAGCAAGGGTGCGGGTTCGTGGGGGAACGCAAAGAGGAACCGTGCGGGTTATTGGGGGAACGCAAAGAGGAACCGTGCGGGTTCGTGTGGGAACGCAAAGAGGAACCGTGCGGGTTCGTGGGGGAACGCAATGAGCAAGGGTGCGGGTTCGTGGGGGAACGCAAAGAGCAAGGGTGCGGGTTCGTGGGGGAACGCAAAGAGGAACGGTGCGGGTTCGTGGGGGAACGCAAAGAGCAAGGGTGCGGGTTCGTGGGGGAACGCAAAGAGCAAGGGTGCGGGTTCGTGGGGGAACGCAAAGAGCAAGGGTGCGGGTTCGTGGGGGAACGCAAAGAGGAACGGTGCGGGTTCGTGGGGGAACGCAAAGAGGAACGGTGCGGGTTCGTGGGGGAACGCAAAGAGCAAGGGTGCGGGTTCGTGGGGGAACGCAAAGAGCAAGGGTGCGGGTTCGTGGGGGAACGCAAAGAGCAAGGGTGCGGGTTCGTGGGGGAACGCAAAGAGCAAGGGTGCGGGTTCGTGGGGGAACGCAAAGAGCAAGGGTGCGGGTTCGTGGGGGAACGCAAAGAGCAAGGGTGCGGGTTCGTGGGGGAACGCAAAGAGCAAGGGTGCGGGTTCGTGGGGGAACGCAAAGAGCAAGGGTGCGGGTTCGTGGGGGAACGCAAAGAGCAAGGGTGCGGGTTCGTGGGGGAACGCAAAGAGCAAGGGTGCGGGTTCGTGGGGGAACGCAAAGAGCAAGGGTGCGGGTTCGTGGGGGAACGCAAAGAGGAACCGTGCGGGTTCGTGGGGGAACGCAAAGAGCAAGGGTGCGGGTTCGTGGGGGAACGCAAAGAGCAAGGGTGCGGGTTCGTGGGGGAACGCAAAGAGCAAGGGTGCGGGTTCGTAGGGGAACGCAAAGAGCTTGGGTGCGGGTTCGTGGGGGAACGCAAAGAGCAAGGGTGCGGGTTCTTGGGGAACGCAAAGAGCAAGGGTGCGGGTTCGTGGGGGAACGCAAAGAGCTAGGGTGCGGGTTCGTGGGGGAACGCAAAGAGCTAGGGTGCGGGTTCGTGGGGGAACGCAAAGTGCAAGGGTGCGGGTTCATGGGGGAACGCAAAGAGGAAGGGTGCGGGTTCGTGGGGGAACGCAAAGAGGAACCGTGCGGTTTCGTGGGGGAACGCAAAGAGCAAGGGTGCGGGTTTGTGGGGGAACGCAAAGAGCAAGGGTGCGGGTTCGTGGGGGAACGCAAAGAGCTAGGGTGCGGGTTCGTGGGGGAACGCAAAGAGCTAGGGTGCGGGTTCGTGGGGGAACGCAAAGAGCAAGGGTGCGGGTTCGTGCGGGAACGCAAAGAGCAAGGGTGCGGGTTCGTGGGGGAACGCAAAGAGGAACCGTGCGGGTTCGTGGGGGAACGCAAAGAGGAACCGTGCGGGTTCGTGGGGGAACGCAAAGAGGAACCGTGCGGGTTCGTGGGGGAACGCAAAGAGGAACCGTGCGGGTTCGTGTGGGAACGCAAAGAGGAACCGTGCGGGTTCGTGGGGGAACGCGAAGAGGAACCGTGCGGGTTCGTGGGGGAACGCAAAGAGCAAAGATGCGGGTTCGTGGGGGAACGCAAAGAGCAAGGGTGCGGGTTCGTGGGGGAACGCAAAGAGCAAGGGTGCGGGTTCGTGGGGGAACGCAAAAAGCAAGGGAGCGGGTTCATGGGGGAACGCAAAGAGCAAGGGTGCGGGTTCGTGGGGGAACGCAAAGAGCAAGGGTGCGGGTTCGTGGGGGAACGCAAAGAGCTAGGGTGCGGGTTCGTGGGTGAATACAAAGTGCAAGGGTGCGGGTTCATGGGGGAACGCAAAGAGCAAGGGTGCGGGTTCGTGGGGGAACGCAAAGAGGAACCGTGCGGGTTCGTGGGGGAACGCAAAGAGGAACCGTGCGGGTTCGTGGGGGAACGCAAAGAGCAAGGGTGCGGGTTCGTGGGGGAACGCAAAGAGCAAGGGTGCGGGTTCGTGGGGGAACGCAAAGAGCAAGGGTGCGGGTTCGTGGGGGAACGCAAAGAACAAGGGTGCGGGTTCGTGGGGGAACGCAAAGAGCAAGGGTGCGGGTTCGTGGGGGAACGCAAAGAGCAAGGGTGCGGGTTCGTGGGGGAACGCAAAGAGGAACCGTGCGGGTTCGTGGGGGAACGCAAAGAGGAACCGTGCGGGTTCGTGGGGGAACGCAAAGAGGAATGGTGCGGGTTCGTGGGGGAACGCAAAGAGCAAGGGTGCGGGTTCGTGGGGGAACGCAAAGAGGAACCGTGCGGGTTCGTGGGGGAACGCAATGAGCTAGGGTGCGGGTTCGTGGGGGAACGCAAAGAGCAAGGGTGCGGGTTCGTGGGGGATCGCAAAGAGCAATGGTGCGGGTTCGTGGGGGAACGCAAAGAGCAAGGGTGCGGGTTCGTGGGGGAACGCAAAGAGGAACCGTGCGGGTTCGTGGGGGAACGCTAAGAGGAACCGTGTGGGTACGTGGGGGAACGCAAAGAGCAAGGGTGCGGGTTCGTGGGGGAACGCAAAGAGCAAGGGTGCGGGTTCGTGCGTGAACGCAAAGAGCAAGGGTGCGGGTTCGTGCGGGAACGCAAAGAGCATGGGTGCGGGTTCGTGGGGGAACGCAAAGAGCTAGGGTGCGGGTTCGTGGGGGAACGCAAAGAGCAAGGGTGCGGGTTCGTGGGGGAACGCAAAGAGCAAGCGTGCGGGTTCGTGGGGGAACGCAAAGAGGAACCGTGCGGGTTCGTGGGGGAACGCAAAGAGGAACCGTGCGGGTTCGTGGGGGAACGCAAAGAGCAAGGGTGCGGGTTCGTGGGGGAACGCAAAGAGCAAGGGTGCGGGTTCGTGGGGGAACGCAAAGAGCAAGGGTGCGGGTTCGTGGGGGAACGCAAAGAGCAAGGGTGCGGGTTCGTGGGGGAACGCAAAGAGCAAGGGTGCGGGTTCGTAGGGGAACGCAAAGAGCAAGGGTGCGGGTTTGTGGGGGAACGCAAAGAGGAACCGTGCGGGTTCGTGGGGGAACGCAAAGAGCAAGGGTGCGGGTTCGTGGGGGAACGCAAAGAGCAAGGGTGCGGGTTCGTTCGGGAACGCAAAGAGCCAGGGTGCGGGTTCGTGGGGGAACGCAAAGAGCTAGGGTGCGGGTTCGTGGGGGAACGCAAAGTGCAAGGGTGCGGGTTCGTGGGGGAACGCAAAGAGCAAGGGTGCGGGTTCGTGGGGGAACGCAAAGAGCAATGGTGTGGGTTCGTGGGGGAACGCAAAGAGGAACCGTGCGGGTTCGTGGGGGAACGCAAAGAGCAAGGGTGCGGGTTCATGGGGGAACGCAAAGAGCAAGGGTGCGGGTTCGTGGGGGAACGCAAAGAGCAAGGGTGCGGGTTCGTGGGGGAACGCAAAGAGCAAGGGTGCGGGTTCGTGGGGGAACGCAAAGAGGAACCGTGCGGGTTCGTGGGGGAACGCAAAGAGGAACCGTGCGGGTTCGTGGGGGAACGCAAAGAGGAACCGTGCGGGTTCGTGGGGGAATGCAAAGAGGAACCGTGCGGGTTCGTGGGGGAACGCAAAGAGCAAGGGTGCGGGTTCGTGGGGGAACGCAAAGAGCAAGGGTGCGGGTTCGTGGGGGAACGCAAAGAGCAAGGGTGCGGGTTCGTGGGGGAACGCAAAGAGCAAGGGTGCGGGTTCGTGGGGGAACGCAAAGAGCAAGGGTGCGGGTTCGTGTGGGAACGTAAAGAGCAAGGGTGCGGGTTCGTGGGGGAACGCAAAGAGGAACCGTGCGGGGTTCTTGGGGGAACGCAAAGAGGAACCGTGCGGGTTCGTGTGGGAACGCAAAGAGGAACCGTGCGGGTTCGTGGGGGAACGCAATGAGCAAGGGTGCGGGTTCGTGGGGGGAACGCAAAGAGCAAGGGTGCGGGTTCGTGGGGGAACGCAAAGAGGAACCGGTGCGGGTTCGTGGGGGAACGCAAAGAGCAACGGGTGCGGGTTCGTGGGGGGAACGCAAAGAGCAAGGGTGCGGGTTCGTGGGGGAACGCAAAGAGGAACCGGTGCGGGTTCGTGGGGGAACGCAAAGAGCAAGGGTGCGGGTTCGTGGGGGAACGCAAAGAGCAAGGGTGCGGGTTCGTGGGGAACGCAAAGAGCATGGGTGCGGGTTCGTGGGGGAACGCAAAGAGCTAGGGTGCGGGTTCGTGGGGGAACGCAAAGAGCAAGGGTGCGGGTTCGTGGGGGAACGCAAAGAGCAAGGGTGCGGGTTCGTGGGGGAACGCAAAGAGGAACCGTGCGGGTTCGTGGGGGAACGCAAAGAGGAACCGTGCGGGTTCGTGGGGGAACGCAAAGAGCAAGGGTGCGGGTTCGTGGGGGAACGCAAAGAGCAAGGGTGCGGGTTCGTGGGGGAACGCAAAGAGCAAGGGTGCGGGTTTCTGGGGAACGCAAAGAGCAAGGGTGCGGGTTCGTGGGGGAACGCAAAGAGCAAGGGTGCGGGTTCGTGGGGGAACGCAAAGAGGAACCGTGCGGGTTCGTGGGGGAACGCAAAGAGCAAGGGTGCGGGTTCGTGGGGGAACGCAAAGAGCAAGGGTGCGGGTTCGTTCGGGAACGCAAAGAGCCAGGGTGCGGGTTCGTGGGGGAACGCAAAGAGCTAGGGTGCGGGTTCGTGGGGCAACGCAAAGTGCAAGGGTGCGGGTTCGTGGGGGAACGCAAAGAGCAAGGGTGCGGGTTCGTGGGGGAACGCAAAGAGCAATGGTGTGGGTTCGTGGGGGAACGCAAAGAGCAAGGGTGCGGGTTCGTGAGGGAACGCAAAGAGCAAGGGTGCGGGTTCGTGGGGGAACGCAAAGAACAAGGGTGCGGGTTCGTGGGGGAACGCAAAGAGCAATGGTGCGGGTTCGTGGGGGAACGCAAAGAGGAACCGTGCGGGTTCGTGGGGGAACGCAAAGAGGAACCGTGCGGGTTCGTGGGGGAACGCAAAGAGGAACCGTGCGGGTTCGTGGGGGAACGCAAAGAGGAACCGTGCGGGTTCGTGGGGGAATGCAAAGAGGAACCGTGCGGGTTCGTGGGGGAACGCAAAGAGCAAGGGTGCGGGTTCGTGGGGGAACGCAAAGAGCAAGGGTGCGGGTTCGTGGGGGAACGCAAAGAGCAAGGGTGCGGGTTCGTGGGGGAACGCAAAGAGCAAGGGTGCGGGTTCGTGGGGGAACGCAAAGAGCAAGGGTGCGGGTTCGTGGGGGAACGTAAAGAGCAAGGGTGCGGGTTCGTGGGGGAACGCAAAGAGGAACCGTGCGGGTTCTTGGGGGAACGCAAAGAGGAACCGTGCGGGTTCGTGTGGGAACGCAAAGAGGAACCGTGCGGGTTCGTGGGGGAACGCAATGAGCAAGGGTGCGGGTTCGTGGGGGAACGCAAAGAGCAAGGGTGCGGGTTCGTGGGGGAACGCAAAGAGGAACGGTGCGGGTTCGTGGGGGAACGCAAAGAGCAAGGGTGCGGGTTCGTGGGGGAACGCAAAGAGCAAGGGTGCGGGTTCGTGGGGGAACGCAAAGAGGAACGGTGCGGGTTCGTGGGGGAACGCAAAGAGCAAGGGTGCGGGTTCGTGGGGGAACACAAAGAGCAAGGGTGCGGGTTCGTGGGGGAACGCAAAGAGCAAGGGTGCGGGTTCGTGGGGGAACGCAAAGAGCTAGGGTGCGGGTTCGTGGGGGAACGCAAAGAGCAAGGGTGCGGGTTCGTGGGGGAACGCAAAGAGCAAGGGTGCGGGTTCGTGGGGGAACGCAAAGAGGAACCGTGCGGGTTCGTGGGGGAACGCAAAGAGGAACCGTGCGGGTTCGTGGGGGAACGCAAAGAGCAAGGGTGCGGGTTCGTGGGGGAACGCAAAGAGCAAGGGTGCGGGTTCGTGGGGGAACGCAAAGAGCAAGGGTGCGGGTTCGTGGGGGAACGCAAAGAGCAAGGGTGCGGGTTCGTGGGGGAACGCAAAGAGCAAGGGTGCGGGTTCTTGGGGAACGCAAAGAGCAAGGGTGCGGGTTCGTGGGGGAACGCAAAGAGCAAGGGTGCGGGTTCGTGGGGGAACGCAAAGAGCAATGGTGCGGGTTCGTGGGGGAACGCAAAGAGGAACCGTGCGGGATCGTGGGGGAACGCAAAGAGGAACCGTGCGGGTTCGTGGGGGAACGCAAAGAGAAAGGGTGCGGGTTCGTGGGGGAACGCAAAGAGGAACCGTGCGGGTTCGTGGGGGAACGCAAAGAGGAACCGTGCGGGTTCGTGGGGGAACGCAAAGAGCAAGGGTGCGGGTTCATGGGGGAACGCAAAGAGCAAGGGTGCGGGTTCGTGGGGGAACGCAAAGAGCAAGGGTGCGGGTTCGTGGGGGAACGCAAAGAGCAAGGGTGCGGGTTCTTGGGGAACACAAAGAGCAAGGGTGCGGGTTCGTGGGGGAACGCAAAGAGCAAGGGTGCGGGTTCGTGGGGGAACGCAAAGAGCAAGGGTGCGGGTTCGTGGGGGAACGCAAAGAGCAAGGGTGCGGGTTCGTGGGGGAACGCAAAGAGCAAGGGTGCGGGTTCGTGGGGGAACGCAAAGAGGAACCGTGCGGGTTCGTGGGGGAACGCAAAGAGGAACCGTGCGGGTTCGTGGGGGAACGCAAAGAGGAACCGTTCGGGTTCGTGGGGGAACGCAAAGAGGAACCGTGCGGGTTCGTGGGGGAACGCAAAGAGCAAGGGTGCGGGTTCGTGGGGGAACGCAAAGAGCAAGGGTGCGGGTTCGTGGGGGAACGCAAAGAGCAAGGGTGCGGGTTCCTGGGGGAACGCAAAGAGCAAGGGTGCGGGTTCGTGGGGGAACGCAAAGAGCAAGGGTGCGGGTTCGTGGGGGAACGCAAAGAGCAAGGGTGCGGGTTCGTGGGGGAACGCAAAGAGCAAGGGTGCGGGTTCGTGGGGGAACGCAAAGAGCAAGGGTGCGGGTTCGTGGGGGAACGCAAATAGGAACCGTGCGGGTTCGTGGGGGAACGCAAAGAGCAACCGTGTGGGTTCGTGGGGGAACGCAAAGAGCAAGGGTGCGGGTTCGTGGGGGAACGCAAAAAGCAAGGGTGCGGGTTCGTGAGGGAACGCAAAGAGCAAGGGTGCGGGTTCGTGGGGGAACGCAAAGAGCAACCGTGCGGGTTCGTGGGGGAACGCAAAGAGGAACGGTGCGGGTTCGTGGGGGAACGCAAAGAGCAAGGGTGCGGGTTCGTGGGGGAACGCAAAGAGCAAGGGTGCGGGTTCGTGGGGGAACGCAAAGAGCAAGGGTGCGGGTTCGTGGGGGAACGCAAAGAGCAAGGGAGCGGGTTCGTTGGGGAACGCAAAGAGGAACCGTGCGTGTTCGTGGGGGAACGCAAAGAGCAAGGGTGCGGGTTCGTGGGGGAACGCAAAGAGCAAGGGTGCGGGTTCGTGGGGGAACGCAAAGAGCAAGGGTGCGGGTTCGTGGGGGAACGCAAAGTGGAATGGTGCGAGTTCGTGGGGGAACGCAAAGAGCTAGGGTGCGGGTTCGTGGGGGAACGCAAAGAGCATGGGTGCGGGTTCGTGGGGGAACGCAAAGAGCAAGGGTGCGGGTTTTTGGGGAACGCAAAGAGGAACCGTGCGGGTTCGTGGGGGAACGCAAAGAGGAACCGTGCGGGTTCGTGGGGGAACGCAAAGAGCAAGGGTGCGGGTTCGAGGGGGAACGCAAAGAGCAAGGGTGCGGGTTCGTGGGGGAACGCAAAGAGCAAGGGTGCGGGTTCGTGGGGGAACGCAAAGAGCTAGGGTGCGGGTTCGTGGGGGAACGCAAAGAGCAAGGGTGCGGGTTCGTTGGGGAACGCTAAGAGGAACCGTGCGGGTTCGTGGGGGAACGCAAAGAGGAACCGTGCGGGTTCGTGGGGGAACGCAAAGAGCAAGGGTGCAGGTTCGTGGGGGAACGCAAAGAGCAATGGTGCGGGTTCGTGGGGGAACGCAAAGAGCAAGGGTGCGGGTTCGTGGGGGAACGCAAAGAGCAAGGGTGCGGGTTCGTGGGGGAACGCAAAGAACAAGGGTGCGGGTTCGTGGGGGAACGCAAAGAGCAAGGGTGCGGGTTCGTGGGGGAACGCAAAGAGCAAGGGTGCGGGTTCGTGGGGGAACGCAAAGAGCAAGGGTGCGGGTTCGTGTGGGAACGCAAAGAGGAACCGTGCGGGTTCGTGGGGGAACGCAAAGAGCAAGGGTGCGGGTTCGTGGGGGAACGCAAAGAGCAAGGGGGCGGGTTCGTGGGGGAACGCAAAGAGCAAGGGTGCGGGTTCGTGGGGGAACGCAAAGAGCAAGGGTGCGGGTTCGTGGGGGAACGCAAAGAGCAAGGGTGCGGGTTCGTGGGGGAACGCAAAGAGCAAGGGTGCGGGTTCGTGGGGGAACGCAAAGAGCAAGGGTGCGGGTTCGTGGGGGAACGCAAAGAGCAAGGGTGCGGGTTCGTGGGGGAACGCAAAGAGCAAGGGTGCGGGTTCGTGTGGGAACGCAAAGAGGAACCGTGCGGGTTCGTGGGGGAACGCAAAGAGCAAGTGTGCGGGTTCGTGGGGGAACGCAAAGAGCAAGGGTGCGGGTTCGTTGGGGAACGCAAAGAGCAAGGGTGCGGGTTCGTGGGGGAACGCAAAGAGCAAGGGTGCGGGTTCGTGGGGGAACGCAAAGAGCAAGGGTGCGGGTTCGTGGGGGAACGCAAAGAGGAACCGTGCGGGTTCGTGGGGGAACGCAAAGAGCAAGGGTGCGGGTTCGTGGGGGAACGCAAAGAGAAAGGGTGCGGGTTCGTGGGGGAACGCAAAGAGCAAGGGTGCGGGTTCGTGGGGGAACGCAAAGAGCAAGGGTGCGGGTTCGTGGGGGAACGCAAAGAGAAATGGTGCGGGTTCGTGGGGGAACGCAAAGAGGAACCGTGCGGGTTCGTGGGGGAACGCAAAGAGGAACCGTGCGGGTTCGTGGGGGAACGCGAAGAGGAACCGTGCGGGTTCGTGGGGGAACGCGAAGAGGAACCGTGCGGGTTCGTGGGGGAACGCGAAGAGGAACCATGCGGGTTCGTGGGGGAACGCAAAGAGCAAGGGTGCGTGTTCGTGGGGGAACGCAAATAGCAAGGGTGCGGGTTCGTGGGGGAACGCAAAAAGCAAGGGTGCGGGTTCGTGGGGGAACGCAAAGAGGAACCGTGCGGGTTCGTGCGGGAACGCAAAGAGCAAGGGTGCGGGTTCGTGGGGGAACGGAAAGAGCTAGGGTGCGGGTTCGTGGGGGAACGCAAAGTGCAAGGGTGCGGGTTCGTGGGGGAACGCAAAGAGGAAGGGTGCGGGTTCGTGGGGGAACGCAAAGAGCAAGGGTGCGGGTTCGTGGGGGAACGCAAAGAGCAAGGGTGCGGGTTCGTGGGGGAACGCAAAGAGCAAGGGTGCGGGTTCGTGGGGGAACGCAAAGTGCAAGGGTGCGGGTTCGTGGGGGAACGCAAAGAGCAAGGGTGCGGGTTCGTGGGGGAACGCAAAGAGCAAGGGTGCGGGTTCGTGGGGGAACGCAAAGAGCAAGGGTGCGGGTTCGTGGGGGAACGCAAAGAGCAAGGGTGCGGGTTCGTGGGGGAACGCAAAGAGCAAGGGTGCGGGTTCGTTGGGGAACGCTAAGAGGAACCGTGCGGGTTCGTGGGGGAACGCAAAGAGGAACCGTGCGGGTTCGTGGGGGAACGCAAAGAGCAAGGGTGCGGGTTCGTTGGGGAACGCTAAGAGGAACCGTGCGGGTTCGTGGGGGAACGCAAAGAGGAACCGTGCGGGTTCGTGGGGGAACGCAAAGAGCAAGGGTGCGGGTTCGTGGGGGAACGCAAACAACAAGGGTGCGGGTTCGTGGGGGAACGCAAAGAGCAAGGGTGCGGGTTCGTGGGGGAACGCAAAGAGCAAGGGTGCGGGTTCGTGGGAGAACGCAAAGAGCAAGGGTGCGGGTTCGTGGGGGAACGCAAAGAGGAACCGTGCGGGTTCGTGGGGGAACGCAAAGAGCAAGGGTGCGGGTTCGTGGGGGAACGCAAAGAGCTAGGGTGCGGTTTCGTGGGGGAACGCAAAGAGCTAGGGTGCGGGTTCGTGGGGGAACGCAAAGAGCAAGGGTGCGGGTTCGTTGGGGAACGCTAAGAGGAACCGTGCGGGTTCGTGGGGGAACGCAAAGAGGAACCGTGCGGGTTCGTGGGGGAACGCAAAGAGCAAGGGTGCGGATTGTTGGGGAACGCAAAGAGCAAGGGTGCGGATGCGTGGGGGAACGCAAAAATGAACCGTGCGGGTTTGTGGGGGAACACTAAGAGGAACCGTGCGGGTTCGTGGGGGAACGCAAAGAGGTACCGTGCGGGTTCGTGGGGGAACGCAAAGAGCAAGGGTGCGGGTTCGTGGGGGAACGAAATGAGCAAGGGTGCGGGTTAGTGGGGGAACGCAAGGAGCAAGGGCACGGGTTCGTGGGGGAACGCAAAGAGCAAAGGTGCGGGTTCGTGGCGGAACGCAAAGAGCAAGGGTGCGGGTTCGTGGGGGAACGCAAAGAGCAAGGGTGCGGGTTCGTTTGGGAACGCAAAGAGCAAGGGTGAGGGTTCGTGGGGGAACGCAATGAGCAAGGGTGCGGGTTCGTGGGGGAACGCTAAGAGGAACCGTGTGGGTTCGTGGGGGAACGCAAAGAGCAAGGGTGCGGGCTCGTGGGGGAACGCAAAGAGGAACCGTGCGGGTTCGTGGGGGAACGCAAAGAGCAAGGGTGCGGGTTCGTGGGGGAACACAAAGAGCAAGGGTGCGGGTTCGTATGGGAACGCAAAAAGCAAGGGTGAGGGTTCGTGGGGGAACGCAATGAGCAAGGGTGCGGGTTCGTGGGGGAACGCTAAGAGGAACCGTGTGGGTTCGTGGGGGAACGCAAAGAGCAAGGGTGCGGGTTCGTGGGGGAACGCAAAGAGCAAGGGTGCGGGTTCGTGGGGGAACGCAAAAAGCAAGGGTGCGGGTTCGTGGGGGAACGCAAAGAGCAAGGGTGCGGGTTCGTGGGGGAACGCAAAGAGCAAAGATGCGGGTTCGTGGGGGAACGCAAAGAGCAAGGGTGCGGGTTCGTGGGGGAACGCAAAGAGCAAGGGTGCGGGTTCGTGGGGGAACGCAAAAAGCAAGGGTGCGGATGCGTGGGGGAACGCAAAGAGGAACCGTGCGGGTTCGTGGGGGAACGCAAAGAGCAAGGGTGCGGGTTCGTGGGGGAACGCAAAGAGGAACCGTGCGGGTTCGTGGGAGAACACGAAGAGGAACCGTGCGGGTTCGTGGGGGAACGCAAAGAGCAAGGGTGCGGGTTCGTGGGGGAACGCAAAGAGCAAGGGTGCGGGTTCGTGGGGGAACGCGAAAAGCAAGGGTGCGGGTTCGTGGGGGAACGCAAAGAGGAACCGTGCGGGTTCGTGGGGGAACGCAAAGAGCAAGGGTGCGGGTTCGTGGGGGAACGCAAAGAGCAAGGGTGCGGGTTCGTGGGGGAACGCAAAGAGCAAGGGTGCGGGTTCGTGGGGGAACGCAAAGAGCAAGGGTGCGGGTTCGTGGGGGAACGCAAAGAGCAAGGGTGCGGGTTCGTGGGGGAACGCAAAGAGCAAGGGTGCGGGTTCGTGGGGGAACGCAAAGAGCAAGGGTGCGGGTTCGTGGGGGAACGCAAAGTGGAACCGTGCGGGTTCGTGGGGGAACGCAAAGAGCAAGGGTGCGGGTTCGTGGGGGAACGCAAAGAGCAAGGGTGCGGGTTCGTGGGGGAACGCAAAGAGGAACCGTGCGGGTTCGTGGGGGAACGCAAAGAGCAAGGGTGCGGGTTCGTGGGGGAACGCAAAGAGCAAGGGTGCGGGTTCGTGGGGGAACGCAAAGAGCAAGGGTGCGGGTTCGTGGGGGAACGCAAAGAGCAAGGGTGCGGGTTCGTGGGGGAACGCAAAGAGCAAGGGTGCGGGTTCGTGGGGGAACGCAAAGAGCAAGGGTGCGGGTTCGTGGGGGAACGCAAAGAGCAAGGGTGCGGGTTCGTGGGGGAACGCAAAGAGCAAGGGTGCGGGTTCGTGGGGGAACGCAAAGAGCAAGGGTGCGGGTTCGTGGGGGAACGCAAAGTGCAAGGGTGCGGGTTCGTGGGGGAACGCAAAGAGCAAGGGTACGGGTTCGTGGGGGAACGCAAAGAGCAAGGGTGCGGGTTCGTGGGGGAACGCAAAGAGCAAGGGTGCGGGTTCGTGGGGGAACGCAAAGAGCAAGGGTGCGGGTTCGTGGGGGAACGCAAAGAGCAAGGGTGCGGGTTCGTGGGGGAACGCAAAGAGGAACCGTGCGGGTTCGTGGGGGAACGCAAAGAGCAAGGGTGCGGGTTCGTGGGGGAACGCAAAGAGCAAGGGTGCGGGTTCGTGGGGGAACGCAAAGAGCAAGGGTGCGGGTTCGTGGGGGAACGCAAAGAGCAAGGGTGCGGGTTCGTGGGGGAACGCAAAGAGCAAGGGTGCGGGTTCGTGGGGGAATGCAAGGAGCAAGGGTGCGGGTTCGTGGGGGAACGCAAAGAGCAAGGGTGCGGGTTCGTGGGGGAACGCAAAGAGCAAGGGTGCGGGTTCGTGGGGGAACGCAAAGAGCAAGGGTGCGGGTTCGTGGGGGAACGCAAAGAGCAAGGGTGCGGGTTCGTGGGGGAACGCAAAGAGGAATCGTGCGGGTTCGTGGGGGAACGCAAAGAGCAAGGGTGCGGATTCGTGGGGGAACGCAAAGAGCAAGGGTGCGGATGCGTGGGGGAACGCAAAGAGGAACCGTGCGGGTTTGTGGGGGAACGCTAAGAGGAACCGTGCGGGTTCGTGGGGGAACGCAAAGAGGTACCGTGCGGGTTCGTGGGGGAACGCAAAGTGCAAGGGTGCGGGTTCGTGGGGGAACGAAATGAGCAAGGGTGCGGGTTAGTGGGGGAACGCAAGGAGCAAGGGCGCGGGTTCGTGGGGGAACGCAAATAGCAAGGGTGCGGGTTCGTGGCGGAACGCAAAGAGCAAGGGTGCGGGTTCGTGGGGGAATGCAAAGAGCAAGGGTGCGGGTTCGTGGGGGAACGCAAAGAGCAAGGGTGCGGGTTCGTGGCGGAACGCAAAGAGCAAGGGTGCGGGTTCGTGGGGGAATGCAAAGAGCAAGGGTGCGGGTTCGTGGGGGAACGCAAAGAGCAAGGGTGCGGGTTCGTGGGGGAACGCAAAGAGGAACCGTGCGGGTTCGTGGGGGAACGCAAAGAGCAAGGGTGCGGGTTCGTGGGGGAACGCAAAGAGCAAGGGTGCGGGTTTGTGGGGGAACGCAAAGAGCAAGGGTGCGGGTTCGTGGGGGAATGCAAAGAGCAAGGGTGCGGGTTTTTGGGGGGACGCAAAGAGCAAGGGTGCGGGTTCGTGTGGGAACGCAAAGAGCAAGGGTGCGGGTTCGTGCGGGAACGCAAAGAGCCAGGGTGCGGGTTCGTCGGGGAACGCAAAGAGCTAGGGTGCGGGTTCGTGGGGGAACGCAAAGTGCAAGGGTGCGGGTTCATGGGGGAACGCAAAGAGGAAACGTGCGGGTTCGTGGGGGAACGCAAAGAGCAATGGTGCGGGTTCGTGGGGGAATGCAAAGAGCAAGGGTGCGGGTTCGTGGGGGAACGCAAAGAGCAAGGGTGCGGGTTCGTGGGGGAACGCAAAGAACAAGGGTGCGGGTTCGTGGGGGAACGCAAAGAGCAAGGGTGCGGGTTCGTGGGGGAACGCAAAGAGCAAGGGTGCGGGTTCGTGGGGGAACGCAAAGAGCAAGGGTGCGGGTTCGTGGGGGAACGCAAAGAGCAAGGGTGCGGGTTCGTGGGGGAACGCAAAGAGCAAGGGTGCGGGTTTTTGGGGAACGCAAAGAGGAACCGTGCGGGTTCGTGGGGGAACGCAAAGAGGAACCGTGCGGGTTCGTGGGGGAACGCAAAGAGGAACCGTGCGGGTTCGTGGGGGAGCGCTAAGAGGTACCGTGCGGGTTCGTGGGGGAACACGAAGAGCAAGGGTGCGGGTTCGTGGGGGAACGCAAAGAGCAAGGGTGCGGGTTCGTGGAGGAACGCAAAGAGCAAGGGTGCGGGTTCGTGGGGGAAAGCAAAGAGGAACGGTGCGGGTTCGTGGGGGAACGCAAAGAGCAAGGGTGCGGGTTCGTGGGGGAACGCAAAGAGGAACCGTGCGGGTTCGTGGGGGAACGCTAAGAGGAACCGTGCGGGTTCGTGGGGGAACGCTAAGAGGTACCGTGCGGGTTCGTGGGGGAACACGAAGAGCAAGGGTGCGGGTTCGTGGGGGAACGCAAAGAGCAAGGGTGCGGGTTCGTGGAGGAACGCAAAGAGCAAGGGTGCGGGTTCGTGGGGGAAAGCAAAGAGGAACGGTGCGGGTTCGTGGGGGAACGCAAAGAGCAAGGGTGCGGGTTCGTGGGGGAACGCAAAGAGCAAGGGTGCGGGTTCGTGGGGGAACGCAAAGAGCAAGGGTGCGGGTTCGTGGGGGAACGCAAAGAGCAAGGGTGCGGGTTCGTGGGGGAACGCAAAGAGCAAGGGTGCGGGTTCGTGGGGGAACGCAAAGAGCAAGGGTGCGGGTTCGTGGGGGAACGCAAAGAGCAAGGGTGCGGGTTCGTGGGGGAACGCAAAGAGCAAGGGTGCGGGTTCGTGGGGGAACGCAAAGAGCAAGGGTGCGGGTTCGTGGGGGAACGCAAAGAGCATGGGTGCGGGTTCTTGGGGAACGCAAAGAGGAACCGTGCGGGTTCGTGGGGGAACGCAAAGAGCAAGGGTGCGGGTTCGTGGGAGAACGCAAAGAGCAAGGGTGCGGGTTCGTGGGGGAACGCAAAGAGCAAGGGTGCAGGTTCGTGGGGGAATGCAAGGAGCAAGGGTGCGGGTTCGTGGGGGAAAGCAAAGAGGAACCGTGCGGGTTCGTGGGGGAACGCAAAGAGGAACCGTGCGGGTTCGTGGGGGAACGCAAAGAGCAAGGGTGCGGGTTCATGGGGGAACGCAAAGAGGAACCGTGCGGGTTCGTGGGGGAACGCAAAGAGCAAGGGTGCGGGTTCGTGGGGGAACGCAAAGAGCAAGGGTGCGGGTTCGTGGGGGAACGCAAAGAGGAACCGTGCGGGTTCGTGGGGGAACGCAAAGAGCAAGGGTGCGGGTTCGTGGGGGAACGCAAAGAGCAAGGGTGCGGGTTTGTGGGGGAACGCAAAGAGCAAGGGTGCGGGTTCGTGGGGGGACGCAAAGAGCAAGGGTGCGGGTTCGTGTGGGAACGCAAAGTGCAAGGGTGCGGGTTCGTGCAGGAACGCAAAGAGCCAGGGTGCGGGTTCGTGGGGGAACGCAAAGAGCTAGGGTGCGGGTTCGTGGGGGAACGCAAAGTGCAAGGGTGCGGGTTAGTGGGGGAACGCAAAGAGGAAACGTGCGGGTTCGTGGGGGAACGCAAAGAGCAATGGTGCGGGTTCGTGGGGGAACGCAAAGAGCAAGGGTGCGGGTTCGTGGGGGAACGCAAAGAGCAAGGGTGCGGGTTCGTGGGGGAACGCAAAGAACAAGGGTGCGGGTTCGTGGGGGAACGCAAAGAGCTAGGGTGCGGGTTCGTGGGGGAACGCAAAGAGCAAGGGTGCGGGTTCGTGGGGGAACGCAAAGAGCAAGGGTGCGGGTTCGTGGGGGAACGCAAAGAGCAAGGGTGCGGGTTCGTGGGGGAACGCAAAGAGCAAGGGTGCGGGTTCGTGGGGGAACGCAAAGAGCAAGGGTGCGGGTTCGTGGGGGAACGCAAAGAGCAAGGGTGCGGGTTCGTGGGGGAACGCAAGGAGCAAGGGTGCGGGTTCGTGGGGGAACGCAAAGAGCTAGGGTGCGGGTTCGTGGGGGAACGCAAAGAGCAAGGGTGCGGGTTCGTGGGGGAACGCAAAGAGCAAGGGTGCGGGTTCGTGGGGGAACGCAAAGTGGAACCGTGCGGGTTCGTGGGGGAACGCAAAGAGCAAGGGTGCGGGTTCGTGGGGGAACGCAAAGAGCAAGGGTGCGGGTTCGTGGGGGAACGCAAAGAGCAAGGGTGCGGGTTCGTGGGGGAACGCAAAGAGCAAGGGTGCGGGTTCGTGGGGGAATGCAAGGAGCAAGGGTGCGGGTTCGTGGGGGAACGCAAAGAGCAAGGGTGCGGGTTCGTGGGGGAACGCAAAGAGCAAGGGTGCGGGTTCGTGGGGGAACGCAAAGAGCAAGGGTGCGGGTTCGTGGTGGAACGCAAAGAGCAAGGGTGCGGGTTCGTTGGGGAACTCAAAGAGCAAGGGTGCGGGTTCGTGGGGGAACGCAAAGAGGAATCGTGCGGGTTCGTGGGGGAACGCAAAGAGCAAGGGTGCGGATGCGTGGGGGAACGCAAAGAGGAACCGTGCGGGTTTGTGGGGGAACGCTAAGAGGAACCGTGCGGGTTTGTGGGGGAACGCAAAGAGGTACCGTGCGGGTTCGTGGGGGAACGCAAAGTGCAAGGGTGCGGGTTCGTGGGGGAACGCAAAGAGCAAGGGTGCGGGCTCGTGGGGGAACGCAAAGAGGAACCGTGCGGGTTCGTGGGGGAACGCTAAGAGGAACTGTGCAGGTTCGTGGGGGAACGCTAAGAGGTACCGTGCGGGTTCGTGGGGGAACACGAAGAGCAAGGGTGCGGGTTCGTGGGGGAACGCGAAGAGCAAGGGTGCGGGTTCGTGGGGGAACGCAAAGAGGAACGGTGCGGGTTCGTGGGGGAACGCAAAGAGCAAGGGTGCGGGTTCGTGGGGGAACGCAAAGAGCAAGGGTGCGGGTTCGTGGGGGAACGCAAAGAGCAAGGGTGCGGGTTCGTGGCGGAACGCAAAGAGCAAGGGTGCGGGTTCGTGGGGGAACGCAAAGAGCAAGGGTGCGGGTTCGTGGGGGAACGCAAAGAGCAAGGGTGCGGGTTCGTGGGGGAACGCAAAGAGCAAGGGTGCGGGTTCGTGGGGGAACGCAAAGAGCAAGGGTGCGGGTTCGTGGGGGAACGCAAAGAGCAAGGGTGCGGGTTCGTGGGGGAACGCAAAGAGCAAGGGTGCGGGTTCGTGGGGGAACGCAAAGAGCAAGGGTGCGGGTTTTTGGGGAACGCAAAGAGGAACCGTGCGGGTTCGTGGGGGAACGCAAAGAGGAACCGTGCGGGTTCGTGGGGGAACGCAAAGAGGAACCGTGCGGGTTCGTGGGGGAGCGCTAAGAGGTACCGTGCGGGTTCGTGGGGGAACACGAAGAGCAAGGGTGCGGGTTCGTGGGGGAACGCAAAGAGCAAGGGTGCGGGTTCGTGGAGGAACGCAAAGAGCAAGGGTGCGGGTTCGTGGGGGAAAGCAAAGAGGAACGGTGCGGGTTCGTGGGGGAACGCAAAGAGCAAGGGTGCGGGTTCGTGGGGGAACGCAAAGAGGAACCGTGCGGGTTCGTGGGGGAACGCTAAGAGGAACCGTGCGGGTTCGTGGGGGAACGCTAAGAGGTACCGTGCGGGTTCGTGGGGGAACACGAAGAGCAAGGGTGCGGGTTCGTGGGGGAACGCAAAGAGCAAGGGTGCGGGTTCGTGGAGGAACGCAAAGAGCAAGGGTGCGGGTTCGTGGGGGAAAGCAAAGAGGAACGGTGCGGGTTCGTGGGGGAACGCAAAGAGCAAGGGTGCGGGTTCGTGGGGGAACGCAAAGAGCAAGGGTGCGGGTTCGTGGGGGAACGCAAAGAGCAAGGGTGCGGGTTCGTGGGGGAACGCAAAGAGCAAGGGTGCGGGTTCGTGGGGGAACGCAAAGAGCAAGGGTGCGGGTTCGTGGGGGAACGCAAAGAGCAAGGGTGCGGGTTCGTGGGGGAACGCAAAGAGCAAGGGTGCGGGTTCGTGGGGGAACGCAAAGAGCAAGGGTGCGGGTTCGTGGGGGAACGCAAAGAGCAAGGGTGCGGGTTCGTGGGGGAACGCAAAGAGCATGGGTGCGGGTTCTTGGGGAACGCAAAGAGGAACCGTGCGGGTTCGTGGGGGAACGCAAAGAGCAAGGGTGCGGGTTCGTGGGAGAACGCAAAGAGCAAGGGTGCGGGTTCGTGGGGGAACGCAAAGAGCAAGGGTGCAGGTTCGTTGGGGAATGCAAGGAGCAAGGGTGCGGGTTCGTGGGGGAAAGCAAAGAGGAACCGTGCGGGTTCGTGGGGGAACGCAAAGAGGAACCGTGCGGGTTCGTGGGGGAACGCAAAGAGCAAGGGTGCGGGTTCATGGGGGAACGCAAAGAGGAACCGTGCGGGTTCGTGGGGGAACGCAAAGAGCAAGGGTGCGGGTTCGTGGGGGAACGCAAAGAGCAAGGGTGCGGGTTCGTGGGGGAACGCAAAGAGGAACCGTGCGGGTTCGTGGGGGAACGCAAAGAGCAAGGGTGCGGGTTCGTGGGGGAACGCAAAGAGCAAGGGTGCGGGTTTGTGGGGGAACGCAAAGAGCAAGGGTGCGGGTTCGTGGGGGGACGCAAAGAGCAAGGGTGCGGGTTCGTGTGGGAACGCAAAGTGCAAGGGTGCGGGTTCGTGCAGGAACGCAAAGAGCCAGGGTGCGGGTTCGTGGGGGAACGCAAAGAGCTAGGGTGCGGGTTCGTGGGGGAACGCAAAGTGCAAGGGTGCGGGTTAGTGGGGGAACGCAAAGAGGAAACGTGCGGGTTCGTGGGGGAACGCAAAGAGCAATGGTGCGGGTTCGTGGGGGAACGCAAAGAGCAAGGGTGCGGGTTCGTGGGGGAACGCAAAGAGCAAGGGTGCGGGTTCGTGGGGGAACGCAAAGAACAAGGGTGCGGGTTCGTGGGGGAACGCAAAGAGCTAGGGTGCGGGTTCGTGGGGGAACGCAAAGAGCAAGGGTGCGGGTTCGTGGGGGAACGCAAAGAGCAAGGGTGCGGGTTCGTGGGGGAACGCAAAGAGCAAGGGTGCGGGTTCGTGGGGGAACGCAAAGAGCAAGGGTGCGGGTTCGTGGGGGAACGCAAAGAGCAAGGGTGCGGGTTCGTGGGGGAACGCAAAGAGCAAGGGTGCGGGTTCGTGGGGGAACGCAAGGAGCAAGGGTGCGGGTTCGTGGGGGAACGCAAAGAGCTAGGGTGCGGGTTCGTGGGGGAACGCAAAGAGCAAGGGTGCGGGTTCGTGGGGGAACGCAAAGAGCAAGGGTGCGGGTTCGTGGGGGAACGCAAAGTGGAACCGTGCGGGTTCGTGGGGGAACGCAAAGAGCAAGGGTGCGGGTTCGTGGGGGAACGCAAAGAGCAAGGGTGCGGGTTCGTGGGGGAACGCAAAGAGCAAGGGTGCGGGTTCGTGGGGGAACGCAAAGAGCAAGGGTGCGGGTTCGTGGGGGAATGCAAGGAGCAAGGGTGCGGGTTCGTGGGGGAACGCAAAGAGCAAGGGTGCGGGTTCGTGGGGGAACGCAAAGAGCAAGGGTGCGGGTTCGTGGGGGAACGCAAAGAGCAAGGGTGCGGGTTCGTGGTGGAACGCAAAGAGCAAGGGTGCGGGTTCGTTGGGGAACTCAAAGAGCAAGGGTGCGGGTTCGTGGGGGAACGCAAAGAGGAATCGTGCGGGTTCGTGGGGGAACGCAAAGAGCAAGGGTGCGGATGCGTGGGGGAACGCAAAGAGGAACCGTGCGGGTTCGTGGGGGAACGCTAAGAGGAACCGTGCGGGTTTGTGGGGGAACGCAAAGAGGTACCGTGCGGGTTCGTGGGGGAACGCAAAGTGCAAGGGTGCGGGTTCGTGGGGGAACGCAAAGAGCAAGGGTGCGGGCTCGTGGGGGAACGCAAAGAGGAACCGTGCGGGTTCGTGGGGGAACGCTAAGAGGAACTGTGCAGGTTCGTGGGGGAACGCTAAGAGGTACCGTGCGGGTTCGTGGGGGAACACGAAGAGCAAGGGTGCGGGTTCGTGGGGGAACGCGAAGAGCAAGGGTGCGGGTTCGTGGGGGAACGCAAAGAGGAACGGTGCGGGTTCGTGGGGGAACGCAAAGAGCAAGGGTGCGGGTTCGTGGGGGAACGCAAAGAGCAAGGGTGCGGGTTCGTGGGGGAACGCAAAGAGCAAGGGTGCGGGTTCGTGGCGGAACGCAAAGAGCAAGGGTGCGGGTTCGTGGGGGAACGCAAAGAGCAAGGGTGCGGGTTCGTGGGGGAACGCAAAGAGCAAGGGTGCGGGTTCGTGGGGGAACGCAAAGAGCAAGGGTGCGGGTTCGTGGGGGAACGCAAAGAGCAAGGGTGCGGGTTCGTGGGGGAACGCAAAGAGCAAGGGTGCGGGTTCGTGGGGGAACGCAAAGAGCAAGGGTGCGGGTTCGTGGGGGAACGCAAAGAGCAAGGGTGCGGGTTCGTGGGGGAACGCAAAGAGCAAGGGTGCGGGTTCGTGGGGGAACGCAAAGAGCAAGGGTGCGGGTTCGTGGGGGAACGCAAAGAGCAAGGGTGCGGGTTCGTGGGGGAACGCAAAGAGCAAGGGTGCGGGTTCGTGGGGAACGCAAAGAGCAAGGGTGCGGGTTCGTGGGGGAACGCAAAGAGCAAGGGTGCGGGTTCGTGGGGGAACGCAAAGAGCAAGGGTGCGGGTTCGTGGGGGAACGCAAAGAGCAAGGGTGCGGGTTCGTGGGGGAACGCAAAGAGCAAGGGTGCGGGTTCGTGGGGGAACGCAAAGAGCAAGGGTGCGGGTTCGTGGGGGAACGCAAAGTGCAAGGGTGCGGGTTCGTGGGGGAACGCAAAGAGCAAGGGTGCGGGTTCGTGGGGGAACGCAAAGAGCAAGGGTGCGGGTTCGTGGGGGAACGCAAAGAGCAAGGGTGCGGGTTCGTGGGGGAACGCAAAGAGCAAGGGTGCGGGTTCGTGGGGGAACGCAAAGAGGAACCGTGCGGGTTCGTGGGGGAATGCAAAGAGCAAGGGTGCGGGTTCGTGGGGGAACGCAAAGAGCAAGGGTGCGGGTTCGTGGGGGAACGCAAAGAGGAACCGTGCGGGTTCGTGGGGGAACGCAAAGAGCAAGGGTGCGGGTTCGTGGGGGAACGCAAAGAGCAAGGGTGCGGGTTCGTGGGGGAACGCAAAGAGCAAGGGTGCGGGTTCGTGGGGGAACGCAAAGAGCAAGGGTGCGGGTTCGTGGGGGAACGCAAAGAGGAACCGTGCGGGTTCGTGGGGGAACGCAAAGAGCAAGGGTGCGGGTTCGTGGGGGAACGCAAAGAGCAAGGGTGCGGGTTCGTGGGGGAACGCAAAGTGCAAGGGTGCGGGTTCGTGAGGGAACGAAAAGAGCAAGGGTGCGGGTTCGTGGGGGAACGCAAAGAGCAACCGTGCGGGTTCGTGGGGGAACGCAAAGAGCAAGGGTGCGGGTTCGTGGGGGAACGCAAAGAGCAAGGGTGCGGGTTCGTGGGGGAATGCAAAGAGGAACCGTGCGGGTTCGTGGGGGAACGCAAAGAGCAAGGGTGCGGGTTCGTGGGGGAACGCAAAGAGCAAGGGTGCGGGTTCGTGGGGGAACGCAAAGAGGAACCGTGCGGGTTCGTGGGGGAACGCAAAGAGCAAGGGTGCGGGTTCGTGGGGGAACGCAAAGAGCAAGGGTGCGGGTTTGTGGGGGAACGCAAAGAGCAATGGTGCGGGTTCGTGGGGGAACGCAAAGAGCAAGGGTGCGGGTTTTTGGGGGGACGCAAAGAGCAAGGGTGCGGGTTCGTGGGGGAACGCAAAGAGCAAGGGTGCGGGTTCGTGCGGGAACACAAAGTGGAACCGTGCGGGTTCGTGGGGGAACTCAAAGAGCAAGGGTGCGGGTTTGTGGGGGAACGCAAAGAGCAAGGGTGCGGGTTCGTGGGGGAATGCAAAGAGCAAGGGTGCGGGTTCGTGGGGGAACGCAAAGAGCAAAGGTGCGGGTTCGTGGGGGAACGCAAAGAGGAACCGTGCAGGCTCATGGGGGAACGCAAAGAGGAACCGTGCAGGCTCATGGGGGAACAGAAAGAGGAACCGTGCCGGTTCGTGGGGGAACGCAAAGGGAACCGAGTGGGCCTGAGAGGGGACGCAAAGAGGAATCGTGCGGGTTTGTTGGCCAACGCAAATCTCAAGGACCCAGGTTCTTGGTCCAACGCATAGAACAAGGATGCAGGTTCGATGGTGAATATGACGAAAGCTGGTGCAAATTTTAGTGGGAACAGGAAGAGGAGCGGCGCGGGATCGAGGGATAATGCAATTAGGAGGGCTCCAGGTTTTAGTGTGAACGTGAATAGGAGGAGTGCAGGAACGAATTGGAACACAATTAGGAGTGGTGGGGGATTGAACGAGAACTGGAAGAAGAGGGTGCGGGATCAAGTTTTAAAGCAAAGATGAGGGGCGCGAGTTTTAGGGGGAATACAAAGAGGTGGGTCATGGGATTGAGGGGGAACGCAAAGACTAGGGTCGTGTGTTTTAAGGGGAACGCGAAGAGGCAAGGCGCAGGTTTCAGGGTGAACACAAAGAAGAGCGGTGCAGGATTGTGGAGGAACGCTAAGTGGTGGGGCGCGGGTTTTTGCGGGAACGCGAAGAGCAGGGTCGCTGCTGCATTCTCTCTGCTTTGTGGGGTCACAAAGCCATGGGGTGCTGTGGGACATTTATGGGTCACATTGAGCAGAGATGCTGTTGGGGATGTGGGGTGACATTGGGGGTTATGTTGGGTTATCAGTGAGGACTGAAGTCAAGGAGTGACACTGGGGTGATGCTGGGGGACAGGCGCTTTTGGGCAGACACTGTTTACTATCGCTGTGGTATGGTATCAGGGGGTCACACTCAGGGAAGACGTGGAGATGGGGATGATGGGGCTGGGGGGCAATGCCGTCCCAGCTCACCACTGGGGGGCAGTGTTCTTGTGATGTTCCCATGGATGTAACACAGTGATGTTACCTGACAACACAGTCCGGTTCTGAGCCGTCCCAGGAGATGCAGCTTCACATTCCTCACCGCTTTCACGGAGCACCCCACGCTCCTCAGTGCAGCCGTTATATCCCCAGGAGTGCTGCAGTGCTCCACGGCCACCTGTTGGACACGGCACAGCAATGAAGGCACTGCCCCACACTTGTAGGGTAGCAGCTCCTACACAAACGTTACACAAGGAGGAGGTTCGGTGCTTAGTGTTATTGCTTCTTCCCCTCTAGTGACTGCTCATCACACAGCCCTCAGGTGTTTGGGATATAGGGATGGGGGAAGCGATGCCACCACCCCCTACCGTGAGATCGGGTACCGGAGCGTCCCGCAGCTGCATGGCTCCCTTCGAAACAGGGTCAGGGAGATGGGAGGGGGAGGGGTGGGGGCAGCAGGGCTGCAGAGGCTCAGCAGGGTCAGGAAGTGCAGTGTCTTGACACTGAGAGCTGTAGGCTGAGGTCCGTCTGCTGGACTCTGGCTGCAGTGCTCCGTGCAATCAGCGCTGTTGGAGGGTCTGGATGTTAATTATATAGGGTTAACAGAAACAAAAGACAATTAGCATTAGGTTGGGGGTTACACTGCACATGAATGCAATTACCTTTAGAGCACCCGTTAAGATTACGGTTCAGGTGATGACTAAAATCAAAGCGGTTCAGGTGATGACTAAAATCAAAGCTGCCTCCCACCCACCACAGAGAGGCAAAGGCAAGCGAAACATCCAGGCAAGGAACAGCCAAGGTGAAACTCAAGGGAAAGACAAAGCAAAGGAAAACTGCACAGAAAAGGCAAGGGGAAGAACTAAGGAGAACAGCACAGGGAATGCCCTGGGGATGGAAGGGAACGGCGCAAGGAGTGGACTATGGGGCCAAGAGAACGGCGCAAAGAGACGGCCCAGAGCTGGGCCAAGGGGAAAGGGAAGGAGGAGAACCAGGGAAATCAAAAGCAAAGATGAGGGCAAAGAGAATGGCACAAGGAATGCACTACAGCCCAGGGCAGGGAAGGGGAACAGGGCAAAGAATGCACTATGAGGCCAAGAGAACGATGCCAGGAGAAAGGCCAGGCAAAAGTAAGGAAACAGCACAAAGGGAAGGAGAATAAGGCAAGGAAAGATCACAGGAAGGGCAAGGACAGCACCCAGGTGGGAGAGGAAAAGGTGTCATGGTTTTATGATTTTTGGTATTGGTATTCCACATCATAACAACATATAGTACATTAAGAGTTAAAGAGTTAATACACCAACTCCATAGATCATTGATATTTTCCAGGTATACCTGTCTCAGAAGAGGAGAACTACATTCCCCAGAGGACTTTGCAATGCTTTGCATTTTTACGTATTTTCCGCTCAGAGGGAAAAGATAAAAACTGTCTGCGGTCACGGGACACTCTCTTTCCTTCAGGATCGACTCAGCAGTGGGTGCTCGCTCCCGTATCGCCTTCAGCATTAGCGTAAGGCCTTCGGTTTATCGGACACTCTCTCTTGCTCATTTTATTTGATTTATTAGCTTCAATTCCAATTATATTGTATTATATTGTGTTATTTTGCTTTCTGATATCTTATTTAGTAAATTAGCTTTCCTCCTCAGATCGTTGCTGCTGTTTTGTTTCTAGGCCCATCTCCCTTTTTCCTTTTCCCTTTCCCCCCTTCCCCTTTCCTGGGGCGTGGGTCTGCGGGTCCCCCACACCAATCGTCACAGAACCGGGCCGATCCAGCCCGGTAAACCGTTGACAAAATTACAGGCAGCTTTTGGGTGCCCTAAAGCTCTGTGAGAACTGCATTGCGCATAGCAGGCAAACACCGGTGAGTGCACGCTGCCCTTACCTGTGTGGGTGACCAGTTCCCTGACAGCACAGTCCGGTTCTGAGCCGTCCCAGGAGATGCAGCTTCCCATTCCTCACCGCTTTCACGGAGCACCTGACGCTCCTCAGTGCAGCCGTTATATCCCCAGGTGTGCTGCAGTGCTCCACGGCCACCTGTTGGACACAGCACGGCAATGAAGGCACTGCCCCACACTTGTAGGGCAGCACCTCTTACACAGAGGTGCTCCTCTGAGAAAGGAGCGCTCGTAACCCCCATTTCATCTCTTACCTCGGCCAGCAGAAAACCCGCCTGCATACAAGCGACGCGCAAAGGAGCGCTGGTGATGCTCCATCTCCTGCTCTGCAGATCCCACAATATTTACACCGTCAATCAGAGGAGTCCCAGCAATCCTTAAACACCACTGAGCTGCAAAAAGAGGTCAGAACAAAGAAACACAAAACATAAGTCACGAGGTGATAACGAGTCGCAAATCGCCTTCAAACAATACTCCCCCGGAGCTGATGTAGAGCACCGTTTACCGCAGCTGCGAAACGGGCTGGGGTGATGCAGGAGCAGACAAAGTTCAGGAGCCACAAAGAGACAGGGAGAGAGAACGCCCGGAACCGAGCCGAGCCCGGAACCGAGCCCCAAAACGACAGAGAGCATCACCCCAAAGCAGAAAAGAACTCACTGACCTCGTTCCAAGCCGCAGCGCTCACCCCACTCTCCATAGGAAGCAGCTCCAGGCTGAGACGCTGCTCCGGCCGCTGCCGGACCCGGCGGGGTGAGGGGGGGGGGGGGGGTGGAGCCAGGTATCCCCTTCTATCCCCTCCCACGGCCCAACTGCTCCCACCTGCGCTCCCAGGGCCGGCCACGCCCCCTCCCCAGGTGCTCCATCACAGCTCGGGCTGTGACCGGCCGTTCCCATACAGGTGGGAATTAATTAATGAATAAAGCAGCTCTGCCCGCCCGGCAAAGAGATCAATGGATGAGCTGCCTCGCTGCTGTCCCCACGTCCCCCAGCGCTCCACGATGTCCCCCCAACATCCACAGTGTCCCCACGTCCCCCTGGACCCCCACACTGTCCCTCTCCATGTCCCCGTGCCCCAGTGTCGCCACAACATCAACATTCCCACAATGGCCCCTCAATATCCGCTGTCCTCAACGTCCACGTGTCCCCCACATCCCCCATCAGTTGTGGGGCGGGTGGTGGTGACAGAGGTGGGGACGCTGCTGTGCCACGTGGGGCACCCCGTGCTGTGTGAGGTCATGGGGGGACGCGGGGGGAGGGGGGGGGGGACACGGGGGGACGTGGGGGAGACATAGGGGGATGGGGGGGATGCAGCAGGGGATGGGGGCTGGGGAGAGACGAAGGGCCAGCGTGGGGATGGGGGACAGGGGGACGGCGTGGGGGTGACAGCAGCAGTGATGTGGGGTGACGCTGGGGGGTGATGTCAGGGGCGCCGATAGGGGGTGACAGCGGGAATGATGTTGAGGTGACAGCGGGGAATGATGTTGGGGAGTGACTTTGTGGGGCGGTGTTGGAGTATCGCTGCGGGGGGACATGAGGGAGTGGTGCTGGGATGACATTATTGGGGTGATGTTGAGGCGACACTGTTGGGGTGACTCGGGAGTGACATTGGGGCGCTGCTATGGGGCGATGCTGCAGCGGTGTTGGGGTGGGAGGGACTCTGTGGGGCGATGCTGTATCAGTGGCGGTGACGTTGAGCCGATGATGGGGCGCTGGGGGCGATGTTGGGGTACCACCGGGGGTGACATGAGTGGACGAAGCTGGGGCGACGCCGGGCACGAACCTCGGGGCCGCACCGGGGTGACGTGGGCGTCAGGATCGGGACTGTGGGGGATGGTTCTGAGGCTCCGCTGGGGGGCGATGCCGGGGTGCTCTGAGGGGGTGAGGCCGGGGCGCCCCTGGGTGGGCGCCGACGTCGGGGAGTGACGCGGGGGGGGGGGGGGGAAAGGGGGGGGGGGAGGGGGGGGGGTGCGGTCCACGCGCGGTGTAGTTCCGCACTTTGGCCGCACGGTGGCGGCAGAGAACGAGGAACGGGCGGCGTGGAGCCCGACGGTGGGGGGGGGGGGGGTGGACGTGGGGTCCGCCCCAAATTGTGGGGTACACGGGGTCTGCCCCAGATGTGGGGTCTGCGGGTCAGTGAGGGCGGGGTCGTCCTTTGGGGGTGAATGGGGAGCGCGGTGTGTGGGGCACAGGGCCGTGCAGGGCTGCGGGGGGGTCCTGCAGGGCCTCTTAACCCCCCCCCCTCTCCCCCCCCCCCCCCATTTCTCCTGTCCGCATTTCCCCACTTGTCCCCCCCGTTTGCCCCCCCCCCGCCCCCCAAGTCGGAGCTCCGCGGACGTTTCCCGCACAGCCCCTTCCCCCCCCCCCCCCCCCCCCCAAACGCCGTGCGGTTCGGGGGCGGGGCTCCGGGAGGGGGCGGGGCTCCGGGAGGGGGGCGGGGCTCCGGGAGGGGGGCGGGAACCCCACGTGTTCTGATCGCATTCACGATTCGCGGAGCCGGGCGGATGAGCGGAGCGCGCGCACGCGGTGTTAATTAACCCTTCTGTGCCCCGCGGTCACGTGTCATCCCCGCAGCTAATTAGTGACTCCTCTCACTGCCCTCAGAGATCAATTAGTGCCCCCGCAGTAATTAGCGTGCCGCCTCCCGTGGGCAATACAGCTCCCACGAGCTCGTCCTCCTGTCGCGTTACCGTCGTCCCACAGAAAACGGAGACCCTCGTGTGCGTAATTACTTGCTCCTGCTAATTAAGCGGGGACCCTTGCAGTCATTAACGCTCCCTCCTGTTAACCAACAGGGCTCCCAGTAATTAAAAGAACACCCCGCGCGCAACACACGCGGCGCCGCTCTGCGCTCCGAACCCCGCACTCCCCCAGCGAACCCCAAAACGCCCCATTATGGGTCCACCGCCTAATTAGTGCGCGGCGCGGTTAATTGGAGGCCGCCC
>JAUPFR010000137.1:105856-153657 GCA_036925125.1 Oreortyx pictus | reverse complement strand
GGTCGGGGCTAAGAGAGGGGGCGGGGCTTATGGAAAGGGGCGGGGCTTATGGAAGGAGGGGGTCTTATGGTAAGGGGCGGGGCTTATGGAAGGAGTGGGGCATATGGAAAGGGGCGGGGCTTGTGGAGGAGGCGGGGCTAATGGGGGGCGGGGCTTGTGAAAGGAGCGGAGCTATGAGAGGGGGCGGGGCTTATGGAAAGGGTCGGGGCTAAGAGGGGGGCGGGGCTTATGGAAAAGCGGGGCTTTAGTGAAAGGGGCGGGGCTTGTTGAGGGGGCGGGGCTCAGGGGGGCGGGGCTTATGGAAAGGGGCGGGGCTTATGGAAGGAGCGGGACTAAAAGAGGGAGCGGGGCCTATGGAAAGGGGCGGGGCTATGAGGGGGCGGGGCTTATGGGAAAAAGTGGGCTTTATTGAAAGGGGCGGGGCTTGTGGAGGGGCGGGGCTTATGAGAGGAGTGGGTCTAAGAGAGGGGACGGGGCTTATGGAAAGGGGCGGGGCTAAAGAAAGGGCGTGGCTAAGAGGGGCGGGGTTTATGGAAAGGGGCGGGGCTTATTGAAGGGGCGGGGATTACGAATGGGCGGAGCTAAGAGAACGGACGGCGTTTAGAGAATGGGCGGGGCTACACGAGGAGTGGGCGGGGCTTCGTGAAGGGCGGGACTTCGAGGTGGGCGGGGCTATGAGTTTGTGGGCGGGGTTTGTCGGTGGGCGGGGCTTTGAAATGTGTCTCTCTGTGTCCCCATGTGTCCCTCCATGTCCCCACGTGTCCCCATGTGTCCCTCTGTCCCTCTGTGTCCCCACGCGTCCCCATGTCTCTCTGTGTCCCTCTGTCCCTCCGTGTCCCCATGTCCCTCTGTGTCCCCATGTCCCTCTGTGTCCCTCTATGTCTCTCTGTCCATCTGTGTCCCCATGTGTCCCCATGTCCCTCTGTCCCTCCATGTCCCCACGTGTCCCTGTGTCCCTCTGTGTCCCTCTGTCCCTCTGTGTCCCCATGTGTCCCCACGTGTCCCTGTGTCCCCATGTGTCTCTCTGTCCCTCTGTGTCCCTCTGTGTCTCTCCATGTCCCCATGTGTCCCTCTGTGTCCCTCTGTCCCTCCATGTCCCCATGTGTCCCCGTGTCCCCATGTGTCCCCATGTGTCCCTCTGTCCCTCTGTGTCCCCATGTGTCCCCATGTCCCTCCGTGTCCCCATGTGTCCCCATGTGTCCCTCTGTGTCCCCATGTGTCTCTCTATGTCCCCATGTGTCCCCATGTGTCCCTCTGTCCCCATGTGTCCTTCTGTGTCCCCATGTGTCCCTCTGTCCCTCCATGTCCCCATGTGTCCCCATGTGTCCCTCTGTGTCCCCATGTGTCCCTCTGTGTCCCCATGTGTCCCCATGTCCCCATGTCCCCATGTGTCCCCATGTCCCCGTGTGTCCCCATGTGTCCCCATGTCCCCATGTCCCCATGTGTCCCCATGTCCCCATGTGTCCCCCTGTCCCCATGTGTCCCCATGTGTCCCTCTGTGTCCCCATGTGTCCCCATGTCCCCATGTCCCCATGTGTCCCCCTGTCCCCATGTGTCCCCATGTGTCCCCATGTCCCCATGTCCCCATGTGTCCCCATGTCCCCATGTGTCCCCATGTGTCCCTTTGTGTCCCCATGTGTCCCCATGTGTCCCCATGTGTCCCCATGTGTCCCTCTGTGTCCCCATGTGTCCCTATGTCCCCATGTCCCCATGTGTCCCCCTGTCCCCGTGTGTCCCCATGTGTCCCTATGTCCCCATGTCCCCGTGTGTCCCCATGTGTCTCTCTATGTCCCCATGTGTCCCCATGTGTCCCTCTGTCCCCATGTGTCCTTCTGTGTCCCCATGTGTCCCTCTGTCCCTCTGTGTCCCCATGTGTCCCCATGTCCCCATGTCCCCATGTGTCCCCCTGTCCCCGTGTGTCCCCATGTGTCCCTATGTCCCCATGTCCCCATGTGTCCCTCTGTGTCCCCATGTGTCCCCATGTCCCCATGTCCCCATGTGTCCCCATGTCCCCATGTGTCCCCATGTGTCCCTCTGTCCCCATGTGTCCTTCTGTGTCCCCATGTGTCCCTCTGTCCCTCTGTGTCCCCATGTGTCCCTCTGTCCCTCCATGTCCCCATGTGTCCCCATGTGTCCCTCTGTCCCTCTGTGTCCCCATGTGTCCCTCTGTCCCTCCATGTCCCCATGTGTCCCCATGTGTCCCTCTGTCCCTCTGTGTCCCCATGTGTCCCTCTGTGTCCCCATGTGTCCCCATGTCCCCATGTCCCCATGTGTCCCCCTGTCCCCGTGTGTCCCCATGTGTCCCCATGTTTCCATGTCCCCATGTGTCTCTTTATGTCCCCATGTGTCCCCATGTGTCCCTTTGTGTCCCCATGTGTCCCCATGTGTCCCTCTGTGTCCCCATGTGTCCCCATGTCCCCATGTCCCCATGTGTCCCCATGTGTCCCCATGTGTCCCTCTGTGTCCCCATGTGTCCCCATGTGTCCCCATGTGTCCCCATGTGTCCCTCTGTGTCCCCATGTGTCCCCATGTGTCCCCATGTGTCCCCATGTGTCCCCATGTGTCCCTCTGTGTCCCCATGTGTCCCTATGTCCCCATGTCCCCATGTGTCCCCATGTGTCCCTCTGTCCCTCCGCGTCCCCCCCCCCCGTCTCGGTGTGGGTGCAGGGGACATGGCAGCGCTGCTGGGCGCGGGGCTGAGCTGCGGCCGCGCCGTTCTGCTCAATGTGGCGGCGGCGGTGCCGGCGCTGCTCGGGGTTTTCATCGGGATCGGAGTCGGAGCGGCGTTGGGGAGCGAAGCGCTGCGTTGGGTGTGCGGGGCCGCGGCCGGGATCTTCCTGTACATCGCCCTCTGCGACGTGGTCAGCGAGGGAGGGGGACGGGGGGGTGGGGGGTGGGATGTGGGGTGGGATGGGGGGCGTGGGGTGGGATGGGGGGTGGGGATGTGGAGGTATGGGGTGGGGATGTGGGGTGAGATGTGGGGTGGGGATGTGCGGTGGGATGTGGGGTGGGATGGGGGGATGTGGGGTGGGATGTGGGGTGGGATGTGGAGTGGAGGTATGGGGTGGGGATGTGGGGTGAGGATGTGGGGTGGGGATGTGGGGTGGGATGGGGGGTGGGACGTGGGGATGTGGGGTGGGATGTGGAGTGGGGATGTGGGGTGGGATGTGGGGATGTGGGGGGGGATGTGGGGGGAAGGTATGGGGAGGGGATGTGGGGTGAGGATGTGGGGTGGGGATGTGGGGTGGGGATGTGGGGTGGGATGGGGGTGAGGATATGGGGTGGGATGTGGGTGGGATGGGGGATGGGGTTGTGGGGTGGGATGGGGGGTGGGGATGTGGGGTGGGATGTGGAGTGGGATGTGGGAGGGGATGTGGGAGGGGATGTGGGGTGAGGATGTGGGGTGGGGATGTGGGGTGGGATGGGGGGTGGGATGTGGGGTTGTGGAGTGGAGGTATGGGGTGGGGATGTGGGGTGGGATGTGGAGTGGGATGTGGGGTGGGATGGGGGGTGGGACGTGGGGATGTGGGGTGGGATGTGGGGATGTGGGGTGGGATGTGGGGATATGGGGTGGGATGTGGGGTGGAGGTATGGGGAGGGGATGTGGGGTGAAGATGTGGGGTGGGATGGGGGTGAGGATATGGGGTGGGATGTGGGTGGGATGGGGGATGGGGTTGTGGGGTGGGATGGGGGTGGGGATGTGGGGTGGGATGGGGTGGGGATGTGGGGTGGGATGTGGAGTGGGATGTGGGGTGGGATGTGGGAGGGGATGTCGGGGGGAGGTATGGGGAGGGGATGTGGGGTGGGGATGTGGGGTGGGATGGGGGGTGGGATGTGGGGTGGGGATGTGGGGTGGGATGGGGGGTGGGATGTGGGGTGGGGATGTGGGGAGGGGATGTGCGGAGGGGATGTGGGGAGGGGATGTGGAGTGGGATGGGGGTGAGGATATGGGGTGGGATGTGGGGTGGGGATGTGGGGTGGGGATGTGGGGAGGGGATGGGGCTATGGGGTGGGGATGAGGTTATGGGGTGAGGGAGGGGGGATGTGGGGTGGGGGTATGGGGTGGCTACAGGGTGGGGATATGGGGTGGGGCCATGTGTGGGTCCGTGGGCACGTTGTGGGGCCACTTGTGGGGCCACGGGCACGCTGTGGGGCCACGGGCATGCTGTGGGGTCGTGCCGTGGGGCCATGGGGTGCTGTCGCCGTGGGGTCGTGCCGTGGGGCCACATGTGGGGCCGTGCCGTGGGGCCGTGCCGTGGGGCCACATGTGGGGCTGTGCCGTGGGGCAGGTGCCGGCGCTGTCTCAGGAGCGCAGTGCGCGGCCGTGGGCGCTGCTGGGGCTGCACTGCGTGGGGCTGCTCAGCGGGTGGGCGCTGCTGCTGCTCATCGCCGTGCTCGAGGACACCGCCACGCCGTGACTGACACCGGGACAGCCGGACACCGGGACACAGGGACACAGGGATTGACACCGGGACAGCGGGACACAGGGACACCGTCACGCCGGGACTGACACCGGGACAGCTGGATGCCGCCACGCCAGGACTGACACCGGGACAGCCGGACACAGGGACACAGGGACACAGGGACTGACACTGGGACAGTGGGACACAGGGACACCGTCACGCCGGGACTGACACCGGGACAGCTGGACGCCGCCATGCTGGGACTGACACCGGGACAGCGGGACACAGGGACACCGTCACGCCGGGACTGACACTGGGACAGCCAGACACCGCCACGCCGGGATTGACACCGGGACAGCCGGACACCGGGACACAGGGACACAAGGACTGACACCGGGACAGCGGGACACAGGGACACCGTCACGCCGGGACTGACACTGGGACAGCCGGACACCGCCACGCCGGGACTGACACCGGGACAGCTGGACACTGGGACACAGGGACACAGGGACTGACACTAGGACAGTGGGACACGGGGACTGACACCGGGACAGTGGGACACAGGGACACTGTCACGCCGGGACTGACACCGGGACAGCCGGACACCACCACACCAGGACTGACACCGGGACAACCGGACACCGCCACACCGGGACTGACACCGGGACAGCTGGACACTGGGACACAGGGACACAGGGACTGACACTAGGACAGTGGGACATGGGGACTGACACTGGGACAGTGGGACACTGCCACGCCATGACTGACACTGGGACAGCCGGACACCGCCACTCCGGGACTGACACCCGGACAGCAGGACACGGGAACACAGGGACTGACACCGGGACAGTGGGACACAGGGACACAGGGACTGACACCGGGACAGCGGGACACCGGGACACAGGGACTGACACCAGGACAGCGGGACACAGGGACTGACACTGGGACAGTGGGACACCGCCATGCATTGACTGACACCAGGACAGCCGGACACCGCCATGCCGGGACTGATACTGGGACTGACACCGGGACAGCGGGACACCGGGACACAGGGACACAGGGACTGACACCGGGACAGCCGGACACCGCCACGCCGGGACTGACACCAGGACAGTGGGACAGTGGGGACACGGGGACACCGGGACACCGCCACACCATGACTGACACCGGGACAGCGGGACACCACCACGCCAGGACTGACACCAGGACAGCCGGACACCGCCATGCTGGGACTGACACCAAGACTGACACCGGGACAGCAGGACACGAGGACACAGGGACTGACACCGGGACAGTGGGACACCGCCACACTGGGACTGACACCGGGACAGCGGGACACCACCACGCCGAGACTGACACCGGGACAGCCGGACACTGGGACAGCGGGACACAGGGACTGACACCAGGACAGCGGGACATGGGGACTGACACCGGGACAGTGGGACACCACCATGCCATGACTGACACCGGGACAGCCGGACACCGCCACGCCGGGACTGACACCGGGACACAGGGACACAGGGACTGACACCAGGACACAGGGACACTGGGGACACGGGGACACCGGGACAGCGGGACACAGGGACAGACACCAGGACACAGGGACAGCGGGGACACCGGGACAGCGGAAAACCGCCACGCCGGGACTGACACCGGGACAGCAGGACAAAGGGACGCAGGGAGTGACACCGCGACAGCGGGACACCACCACGCCGGGACTGACACCGGGACAGCGGGACACCGTGACACCAATGGCGCCATGGGGACACTATGGCACCGATGTCCCCAATGTCATCAGTGTCCCCATGGCACCGATGTCCCCAATGACACTGATGTCCCCAATGTCCCCATGTCCCCAATGACACCGATGTCCCCAATGTCCCCAGTGACACCGATGACACCGATGTCCTCCATGGCACCAATGTCCCTGGTGACACCGATGACAGCGATGGCAGTGACGGCACCCGTGTCCCCAATGTCCCCATTATCCCCAGCGATCCCAATGACACCAATGTCCCCAATGTCCTCGGTGACAACAATGTCCCCATTGTCCCCATCGATCCTAATGTCCCCAATGTCCCCATGGCACCAATGACATCGATGTCCCCAAGTCCCAAATGTCCCCAATGTCCCCAATGACACTGATATCCTCAATGTCCCCAATGTCCCCAGTGTCCCCAGTGTCCCCAGTGACACCAGTGACACCAGTGTCCCCAATGTCCCCAGTGACACCAGTGTCCCCAATGTCCCCAGTGTCCCCAGTGACACCAGTGTCCCCAGTGACACCAATGTCCCAAGTGTCCCCAGTGTCCCCAGTGTCCCCATGTCCCCATGTCCCCCGTGTCCCCAGTGACGCCGATGACAATAAAGGCACCAATGGCACCATGGCAGAACCCAGATGGGTTCCTATAGCCCCCATACATCCCACAGCCCCCATGTGGGTTCCTATAGCCCCCATACGTCCCCACAGCCCCTATATGGGTTCCTATAGGCCCCATACATCCCCACAGCCCCCATATGGAATCCTATAGGCCCCATATGTACCTATAGTCCCTATATGGCTTCCTATAGCCCCATACATCCCCGCAGCCCCCATATGGCTTCCTATAGCCCCATACATCCCCGCAGCCCCCATATGGGTTCCTATAGCTCCCATACATCCCCACAGCCCCTATATGGGTTCCTATAGGCCCCATATGTACCTATAGTCCCTATATGGGTTCCTATAGCCCCCATACATCCCCACAGCCCCTATATGGGTTCCTATAGCCCCCATACATCCCCACAGCCCCTATATGGGTTCCTATAGCCCCCATACATCCCCACAGCCCCTATATCGGTTCCTATAGCCCCCATACATCCCCACAGCCCCTATATCGGTTCCTATAGCCCCCATACATCCCCACCGCCCCTATATGGGTTCCTATAGCCCCCATACATCCCCACAGCCCCTATATGGGTTCCTATAGCCCCCATACATCCCCACAGCCCCTATATGTTTTCTATAGCCCCCATACATCCCCACACCCCATATATGGGTTTCTACAGCCCCCATACATCCCCACAGCCCCTATATGGGTTCCTACAGCCCCCATACATCCCCACAGCCCCCATATGGGTTCCTATAGCCCCCATACATCCCCACAGCCCCTATATAGGTTCCTATAGCCCCCATACATCCATACAGCCCCTATATGGGTTTCTACAGCCCCCATACATCCCCACAGCCCCCATATGGGTTCCTATAGCCCCCATACATCCCCACAGCCCCTATATAGGTTCCTATAGCCCCCATACATCCATACAGCCCCTATATGTTTTCTATAGCTCCCATACATCCCCACAGCCCTCTGTGGTCCTCCGCCGGAGGACCTCCGCCTCTATGGTTCCGGCTCCGCGCGGCCGCTCCGCCCCACCCACTTCCGGCCGCTCGTTGGTTCGGCCCCGTGGCATCCGGTGCCGCGCGTGGCGGGACGCGCTCCGGGACGGGTCCGTGGGGTCGGGGAGCGCTATGGGGCGCAGTGGGGCGGGAGTGGGGGGGGGGGGGGTCCGTAGGGGTCCCTTCGTGGGTACCCACGGGGGTCCTTCGGAGGCGGTGGGGCTGCGCCGTGGGGCGGGGGGGGGGACCCACGTGGGTCCGTGGGGCGCTGTGGGGTGGGGGGGCAAGGGGGCTCCTTTGGGTGCTGTGGGGCTGCTCTTGGGGGGTGCGGGGGGTGACGTTGGGACCCATAGGTAATGTGGGGTCGCCCCTGGGTGTCTATGGGGCGCTGTGGGGTGGGGGTGGGGGTGGGGGGGCACGGCGTGACCCATAGAGTCCTCTTTGGGTGCTGTGGGGCTGCTCTGGGGGAGTGCTGTGCCCCATAGATTTTATGGGGCCGCCCCTGGTTGTCTATGGGGCACTGTGGGGTGGTTGGGGGGCATGGTGTGACCCATAGAGGCCCCTTTGGGTGCTGTGGGGCTGCTCCGGGGGGGCTGTTGTGCCCCATAGATTTTATGGGGCCGCCCCTGGTTGTCTATGGGGCGCTGTGGGGTGGTTGGGGGGCATGGCGTGACCCATAGAGGCCTCTTTGGGTTCTGTGGGGCTGCTCCGGGGGGGTGTTGTGCCCCACAGATTTTATGGGGCCGCCCCTGGTTGTCTATGGGGCGCTGTGGGGTGGTTGGGGGGCATGGTGTGACCCATAGAGATCTCTTTGGGTGCTGTGGGGCTGCTCCGGGGGAGTATTGAGCCCCATAGATTTTATGGGGCCGCCCCTGGTTGTCTATGGGGCACTGTGGGGTGGTTGGGGGACATGGCGTGACCCATAGAGGCCTCTTTGGGTTCTGTGGGGCTGCTCCGGGGGGGTGTTGTGCCCCACAGATTTTATGGGGCCGCCCCTGGTTGTCTATGGGGCGCTGTGGGGTGGTTGGGGGGCATGGCGTGACCCATAGGGGCCTCTTTGGGTGCTGTGGGGCTGCTCTGGGGGAGTGCTGTGCCCCATAGATTTTATGGGGCCGCCCCTGGTTGTCTATGGGGCACTGTGGGGTGGTTGGGGGGCATGGCGTGACCCATAGAGACCTCTTTGGGTTCTGTGGGGCTGCTCCGGGGGGGTGTTGTGCCCCATAGATTTTATGGGGCCGGCCCTGGTTGTCTATGGGGTGCTGTGAGGTGCGGGGGGCATGGTGTGACCCATAGAGATCTCTTTGGGTGCTGTGGGGCTGCTCCGGGGGGCTGTTGTGCCCCATAGATTTTATGGGGCCGCCCCTGGTTGTCTATGGGGCGCTGTGGGGTGGTTGGGGGGCATGGCGTGACCCATAGGGGCCTCTTTGGGTGCTGTGGGGCTGCTCTGGGGGAGTGCTGTGCCCCATAGATTTTATGGGGCCGCCCCTGGTTGTCTATGGGGCACTGTGGGGTGGTTGGGGGGCACGGTGTGACCCATAGAGACCTCTTTGGGTGCTGTGGGGCTGCTCCGGGGGGCTGTTGTGCCCCATAGATTTTATGGGGCCGCTCCTGGTTGTCTATGGGGCGCTGTGGGGTGGTTGGGGGGCACGGCGTGACCCATAGAGGCCCCTTTGGGTGCTGTGGGGCTGCTCCGGGGGGCTGTTGTGCCCCATAGATTTTATGGGGCCGCCCCTGGTTGTCTATGGGGCGCTGTGGGGTGGTTGGGGGGCACGGTGTGACCCATAGAGACCTCTTTGGGTGCTGTGGGGCTGCTCCGGGGGGCTGTTGTGCCCCATAGATTTTATGGGGCCGCCCCTGGTTGTTTGTCGGGTGCTGTGGGGTGGTTGGGGGGCATGGCGTGACCCATAGAGTCCTCTTTGGGTGCTGTGGGGCTGCTCCGGGGGGGTGTTGTGCCCCATAGATTTTATGGGGCCAGCTCCTTGTTGTCTATGGGGCGCTGTGGGGTGCGGGTGGGGGGCACGGTGTGACCCATAGAGTCCTCTTTGGGTGCTGTGGGGCTGCTCTGGGGGAGTGCTGTGCCCCACAGATTTTATGGGGCCGCCCCTGGTTGTCTGTCGGGTGCTGTGGGGTGGTTGGGGGGCACGGTGTGACCCATAGAGGCCTCTTTGGGTGCTGTGGGGCTGCTCCGGGGGAGTATTGAGCCCCATAGATTTTATGGGGCCGCCCCTGGTTGTCTATGGGGCGCTGTGGGGTGGTTGGGGGGCATGGTGTGACCCATAGAGACCTCTTTGGGTGCTGTGGGGCTGCTCCGGGGGGCTGTTGTGCCCCATAGATTTTATGGGGCCGCCCCTGGTTGTCTATGGGGCGCTGTGGGGTGGTTGGGGGGCATGGTGTGACCCATAGAGGCCCCTTTGGGTGCTGTGGGGCTGCTCTGGGGGAGTGCTGTGCCCCACAGATTTTATGGGGCCGCCCCTGGTTGTCTATGGGGCGCTGTGGGGTGGGGGTGGGGGGGCATGGCGTGACCCATAGAGGCCCCTTTGGGTGCTGTGGGGCTGCTCCGGGGGGCTGTTGTGCCCCATAGATTTTATGGGGCCGCCCCTGGTTGTCTATGGGGCGCTGTGGGGTGGTTGGGGGGCATGGCGTGACCCATAGAGGCCTCTTTGGGTTCTGTGGGGATGCTCCGGGGGGGTGTTGTGCCCCACAGATTTTATGGGGCCGCCCCTGGTTGTCTATGGGGCGCTGTGGGGTAGTTGGGGGGCATGGTGTGACCCATAGAGACCTCTTTGGCTGCTGTGGGGCTGCTCCAGGGGGCTGTTGTGCCCCACAGATTTTATGGGGCCGCCCCTGGTTGTTTGTCGGGTGCTGTGGGGTGGTTGGGGGGCACGGTGTGACCCATAGAGTCCTCTTTGGGTGCTGTGGGGCTGCTCTGGGGGAGTGCTGTGCCCCATAGATTTTATGGGGCCGCCCCTGGTTGTCTATGGGGCGCTGTGGGGTGGTTGGGGGGCACGGTGTGACCCATAGAGTCCTCTTTGGGTGCTGTGGGGCTGCTCTGGGGGAGTGCTGTGCTCCACAGATTTTATGGGGCCGCCCCTGGTTGTCTGTCGGGTGCTGTGGGGTGGTTGGGGGGCACGGTGTGACCCATAGAGACCTCTTTGGGTGCTGTGGGGCTGCTCCGGGGGAGTATTGAGCCCCATAGATTTTATGGGGCCGCCCCTGGTTGTCTATGGGGCGCTGTGGGGTGGTTGGGGGGCACGGTGTGACCCATAGAGTCCTCTTTGGGTGCTGTGGGGCTGCTCCAGGGGGCTGTTGTGCCCCACAGATTTTATGGGGCCGCCCCTGGTTGTCTATGGGGCACTGTGGGGTGGTTGGGGGGCACGGTGTGACCCATAGAGACCTCTTTGGGTGCTGTGGGGCTGCTCCGGGGGAGTATTGAGCCCCATAGATTTTATGGGGCCGCCCCTGGTTGTCTATGGGGCGCTGTGAGGTGCGGGGGGCACGACGTGACCCATAGAGGCCCCTTTGGGTGCTGTGGGGCTGCTCCGGGGGGGTGTTGTGCCCCACAGATTTTATGGGGCCAGCTCCTTGTTGTCTATGGGGCGCTGTGGGGTGGTTGGGGGGGGTCACGGTGTGACCCATAGAGACCTCTTTGGGTGCTGTGGGGCTGCTCTGAGGGGGTATTGTGCCCCATAGATTTTATGGGGCAAGCTCCTGGAGGTCTATGGGGCGCTGTGGGGTGGGGTGCGCCCATTGAAGGCCCTTTGAGTGCTGTGGTGCTGCTCTGGGGGTGCCATATGCACCCCATAGATGCTGTGGGGCCAGCCCTGGTTTTCTGTGGGGCACTGTGGGGTGGGGTCGCCCATAGGTGACCCATAGAAGCTGCTTTGGATGCTCTGGGGGTGGCGTTGTGCCCCATAGATACTGTGGGGCTGCTCCTGGGTGTCTATGGGCTGTTCTGGGGTTTGGGGGGGGGGGGGGGTTCAGTACGACCCATAGAGGCCCCTTTGGGTGCTGTGGGGCTGCTCTGGGGGGGCACGTAGGGACCCATAGACACTGTGGGGCCCCCCCGGGGTGTCTGTGGGTCGCAGTGGGGTGGGGGCAGCCCCATAGAGACCCCTTTTGGGCGCATTGTGGTCCCCCTTTCCCCGCTGACCTCTTTGTTTTCCCCCAGGAGCGCTGTGATTGGCGGTTGGAGCGGTGGTCCGGCTGCGGTCCAACTATGATCTGACTGTGGTACAGTTGTCGTCCGGCTGCGGTCCGACTGTTGTCTGGCTGCGGTCCGGCTGTAGTCCGACTGTCATCCGGCTGCAGTCCAGCTGTGGTCTGACTGTCATCTGTCTGCGGTCCGGCTGTCGTCCGTCTGCAGTCCGGCTGTAGTCCGACTGTCATCCAGCTTCAGTCCAGCTGTGGTCCGGCTGTGGTCCGACTGTCGTCCGGCTGCAGTCCAGCTGTGGTCTGACTGTCGTCCGTCTGCGGTCCGGCTGTAGTCCAGCTGCGGTCCGGCTGTAGTCCAACTGTCATCCAGCTTCAGTCCAGCTGTGGTCCAGCTGCGGTCTGGCTGTAGTCCAGCTGCGGTCCGGCTGTAGTCCGACTGTCGTCCAGCTGCAGTCCAGCTGTGGTCCGGCTGTAGTCCAGCTGCGGTCCGGCTGTGATTCATCTGTCATCCAGCTGTAGTCCGGCTGTAGTCCGACTGTCATCCAGCTGCAGTCCGGCTGTCATCCGGCTGTCGTCTGGCTGTAGTCTGCCTGTGGTCTGACTGTCATCCAGCTGTAGTCCGGCTGCGATCCGGCTGTAGCGGCGCCATGTACGCGGTGTACAAACAGGCGCACCCTCCGACGGGGTTGGAGTTCTGCCTGTACTGCCACTTCTTCGGCACCGCCGAGCGCAACCTGGTGGTGGCGGGCACCTCCCAGCTCTACGTCTATCGCCTCAACCATGACGCCGAGGTGTGTTCTCCCCCCACCCCACCCCCAAAACCCCACATCGGGACCCCCGAAGCCCACCCCACGCTTGGGGGGCAGAGGGGTGCGCGTGTGGGGCGGTGCTGATGGTGCTTTGTGTTCGGTTGCAGAGCGGCGTCAAAGATCGGAATGCGGGTAAGTGGGGGGGGACCCCTCCTGACACTGTGACACCCCAACATTGTCACCCTGCACTGTGACACCCGACGGTGTGACACCCGACACTGTGACACCCCGACGTTGTCACCCTGCAGTGTGACACCTGACACTGACACCCTAATATTGTCACCCCCACACTGACACTGTGACACCCTGACGTTGTCACCCTGCAGTGTGACACCCGCCACTGTGACACCCCGACATTGTCACCCTGCAGTGTGACACCCGACACTGTGACACCCTGACATTGTCACCCCCACACTGTGACACCTGACACTGTGACACCCCGACATTGTCACCCTGCACTGTGACACCCGACGCTGTGACACCCCAACATTGTCACCCCCACGTTGTGACACCCGACACTGTGACACCCCGACATTGTCACCCTGCAGTGTGACACCCGATACTGTGACACCCCGACACCGTCACCCTGCAGTGTGACACCTGACACTGTGACACCCCAACATTGTCACCCTGCACTGTGACACCTGACACTGTGACACCCCGATATTGTCACCCTGCAGCGTGACACCCGATACTGTGACACCCTGACACCATCACCCTGCAGTGTGACAGCTGACACTGTGACACCCCGACATTGTCACCCCTACACTGGCACTGTGACACCCCGACATTGTCACCCCCATGGTGTGACACCTGACACTGTGACACCCCGACATTGTCACCCTGCAGTGTGACACCCGACACTGACACCCCGACGTTGTCACCCTGCACTGTGACACCTGGCAGTGTGGCTGTTGTTGGGGTGCTGGTGTCGTCAGGGTGTTGGGGTGTTAGTGGTGTTGGGGTGTTGGGGGGGCTGGTGTTGGGATGTTTGGGTGTTGTTGGGGTGCTGGCCGTGTTGGGGTGCTGGTGGTGCTGGGAGTGTTGCGGTGTTGTGGTGTTGGTGGTGTTGTGGTGTTGGTAGCGTTGGGGTGTTGGAGGTGTTTGGGGTGTTGGAGGTGTTTGGGGTGTTGGTGGTGCTGGGGGTGTTGCGGTGTTGGGGTGTTGGTGGCGTTGGGGTGTTGGAGGTGTTTGGGGTGTTGGTGGTTATGGGATGCCGGTGGTTATGGGGTGGTGGTGGACCGTTGGTGGTTGTGGGGTGCCGGCGGTCGTGGGGTGCTGGTGGTGGTGACCCCGTGTCCCTGTCCCCCCCCCCCCCCCGGTGCCGTCCCCGCAGAGGGTCGGGGCCACAAGGAGAAGCTGGAGCTCGTCGCCTCCTTCTCCTTCTTCGGCAACGTCATGTCCATGGCCAGCGTGCAGCTGGCGGGCGCCAAGCGCGACGCGCTGCTGCTCAGCTTCAAGGACGCCAAGGTGGGGCACCGCTCGGATCTGTGGGGCACGGTGGGGTCACTGTGGGGCACTGTGTGGTCTCTATGGGGCACAATGGGGTCTCTATGGGGCACAGTGGTGTCTCTGTGGGGCACAGTGGTCACTATGGGGCACAGTGGTGTTTCTATGGGGCACTGTGTGGTCTCTATGGGGCACAGTGGGGTCTCTATGGGGCACAGTGGTGTCTCTGTGGGGCACAGTGGTCACTATGGGGCACAGTGGTGTCTCTATGGGGCACAGTGGTCTCTATGGGGCACAATGGTGTCTCTATGGGGCACAGTGGGGTCACTGTGTGGACACTATGGGGCACAATAGGGTCTCTGTGGGGCACACTGGTGTCTCTATGGGGCACAGTGGTGTCCCTATGGGGCACAGTGGTCTCTATGGGGCACAGTGGTGTCCCTATGGGGCACAGTGGTCTCTATGGGGCACAGTGGTCTCTATGGGGCACAGTGGTCTCTATGGGGCACTGTGTGGTCTCTATGGGGCACAGTGGGGTCACTGTGTTGACACTATGGGGCACAATAGGGTCTCTGTGGGGCACAGTGGTGTCCGTATGGGGCACAGTGGTGTCCCTATGGGGCACTGTGGTGTCCCTATGGGGCACAGTGGTCTCTATGGGGCACAGTGGTGTCTCTGTGGGGCACAGTGGTGTCCCTATGGGGCACAGTGGTCTCTATGGGGAACAGTGGTGTCCCTATGGGGCACAGTGGTCTCTATGGGGCACAGTGGTGTCCCTATGGGGCACTGTGGTGTCCCTATGGGGCACAGTGGTCTCTATGGGGCACAGTGGTGTCTCTGTGGGGCACTGTGGTCACTATGGGGCACAGTGGTGTCCCTATGGGGCACTGTGTGGTCTCTATGGGGCACAATGGGGTCTCTATGAGGCACAGTGGTGTCCCTATGGGGCACAGTGGTCTCTATGGGGCACAGTGGTGTCCCTATGGGGCACTGTGGTCACTATGGGGCACAGTGGTGTTTCTATGGGGCACTGTGTGGTCTCTATGGGGCACAATGGGGTCTCTATGGGGCACAGTGGTGTCTCTATGGGGCACAATGGGGTCACTGTGTTGACACTATGGGGCACAATAGGGTCTCTGTGGGGCACAGTGGTGTCTCTATGGGCACTGTGGTGTCTCTATGGGGCACAATGGGGTTTCTATGGGGCACAGTGGTGTCTCTGTGGGGCACAGTGGTCACTATGGGGCACAGTGGTGTCTCTATGGGGCACAGTGGTGTCCCTATGGGGCACTGTGTGGTCTCTATGGGGCACAGTGGTCTCTATGGGGCACAATGGTGTCTCTATGGGGCACAGTGGGGTCACTGTGTGGACACTATGGGGCACAATAGGGTCTCTGTGGGGCACACTGGTGTCTCTATGGGGCACAGTGGTGTCCCTATGGGGCACAGTGGTCTCTATGGGGCACAGTGGTCTCTATGGAGCACAGTGGTGTCTCTATGGGGCACAGTGGTCTCTATGGGGCACAGTGGTGTCTCTATGGGGCACAGTGGTGTCCCTATGGGGCACTGTGTGGTCTCTATGGGGCACAGTGGGGTCACTGTGTGGACACTATGGGGCACAATAGGGTCTCTGTGGGGCACACTGGTGTCCGTATGGGGCACAGTGGTGTCCCTATGGGGCGCACTGGTGTCCCTATGGGGCACAGTGGTGTCTCTATGGGACACAGTGGTGTCCCTATGGGGCACAGTGGTCTCTATGGGGCACAGTGGTGTCCCTATGGGGCGCAGTGTGTTCGCTGTGACGTCCCCGTTCCAGCTCTCGGTGGTGGAGTACGACCCCGGCACGCACGACCTGAAGACGCTCTCCCTGCACTACTTCGAGGAGCCGGAGCTGCGGGTGCGTGTGGGGCAGCGTGTGGGGCAGATGGGGGGCAGATTAAGGGGGGGGGGGGGGATTCTGGGGGTCCACCCCGTGACCCCGTGCCGTGTTCCCGCAGGACGGTTTCGTGCAGAACGTTCACATCCCCAAAGTGCGCGTGGACCCGGACGGGCGCTGCGCCGTCATGCTCATCTACGGCACTCGCCTCGTGGTGCTGCCCTTCCGCCGCGACTCGCTGGCCGACGAACACGACGGGCTGATGGGAGAGGGGTGAGCGAGCGCCGAGATCGGCGTGGACGGAAAATAAAACGGGGTGGGGGGGGGGGGGGAAGGGGGGGAACCCCGTGGGGACAGCGTGGGGCGCAGAGCGGTCAGCGTGAACCATTTGGGGCCAGGTGTGGCCACTGTGGCCACTGCACGGCTCCGTGTGGCCAACATGGGGCTCGGAGTGGTCAACGTGACTGGTTTGTGGCCAGGTGTGGCCACTGTGGCCACTGCACGGCTCCGTGTGGCCAATGTGGGGCTCAGAGTGGTCAACGTGAACGATTTGTGGCCAGGTGTGGCCACTGTGGCCACTGCACGGCTCCATGTGGCCATCGTGGGGTTCAGAGCGGTCAACTCGGCCAATTTGGGGCTATCAGGTGGCCAGGTGTGGCCAACGTGGCCACTGTGGCTACGTGTGGTCAACTGGAGCTCAGAGCGGTCAACGTGACGGTTTTGTGGCCAGGTGTGGCCACTGTGGCCACTGTGGGACTCCGTGTGGCCAACCTGGAGCTCAGAGCGGTCAGCGTGACTGATCTGTGGCCAGGTGTGGCCACTGTGGCCACTGCACGGCTGCGTGTGGCCATCGTGGGGCTCAGAGGGTCATCTTGGCCAATTTGGGGCTATCAGGTGGCCAGGTGTGGCCAGTGTGGCCACTGCACGGCTCGGTGTGGCCATCGTGGGGCTCGGAGGGTCATCTTGGCCAATTTGGGGCTATCAGCTGGCCAGGTGTGGCCAGTGTGGCCACTGCAGGGCTCCGTGTGGCCAATGTGGGGCTCAGAGTGCTCAACGTGACTGATCTGTGTCCAGGTGTGGCCACTGTGGCCACTGCACGGCTGCGTGTGGCCATCGTGGGGCTCAGAGGGTCATCTTGGCCAATTTGGGGCTATCAGGTGGCCAGGTGTGGCCAGTGTGGCCACTGTGAGGCTCCGTGTGGCCAATGTGGGGCTCAGAGAGGTCAACATGACCCATTTGTGGTCACGTGTGGCCACTGTGGCCACTGCATGATTCCGTGTGGCCAACGTGGGGCTCGGAGTGGTCAACTTGGCCAATTTGGGGCTATCAGGAGGCCAGGTGTGGCCAGTGTGGCCACTGTGAGGCTCCGTGTGGCCAATGTGGGGCGCAGAGCGGTCAGCGTGAACGATTTGTGGCCAGGTGTGGCCACTGTGGCCACTGTGGGACTCCGTGTGGTCAACCTGGAGCTCAGAGCGGTCAGCGTGACTGATCTGTGGTCAGGTGTGGCCACTGTGGCCACTGTGAGGCTCCGTGTGGCCAACGTGGGGCTCAGAGGGTCATCTTGGCCAATTTGGGGCTATCAGGTGGCCAGGTGTGACCAACGTGGCCACTGTGGCTCCGTGTGGTCAACTGGGGCTCAGAGTGGTCAACGTGACTGGTTTGTGGCCAGGTGTGGCCACTGCACAGCTCCATGTGGCCAGTGTGGGGCTCAGAGCGGTCAACTCGGTCAATTTGTGGCCATCACGTGTCCAGGTGTGGCCACTGTGGCCACTGTAAGACTCCTTTTGGCCAACCTGGAGCTCAGAGCGGTCAACGTGGCCAATTTGTGGCCAGGTGTGGCCAATGCACGGCCCCGTGTGGCCATCGTGGGGTTCAGAGCGGTTAGCGTGACCAATTCGGGGCCAGGGTGACCTTTACATGGCCAAAGTGGCCACTGTGAGGCTCCGTGTGGTCAACCTGGAGCTCACAGTGCTCAACGTGACCAATCTGTGGCCAGGTGTGGCCAATGTGGCCACTGTGGGACTCCATGTGGTCAACCCGGAGCTCAGAACGGTCAACATGACGGATTTGTGGCTCAGCGTGGCCAATATTTGGCTCATTATGGCCAAAATGTGTCTTGATACGTCCGGTGTGGCCAACGCACATCTCTGTGTGGCCACCACGGAGCTCATTGTGGTCACTTCATCCAATTCATGGGTCAGCGTGGCCGATGTGTGGCTCAGGGTGGCCAACGTGGCCAACGCTCCTCTCCACGTGGCCAACACGGAGCTCGGTGTGGTCAGCTCACCCAGTTTTTGGCTCACCGTGGCCAATATTTGGCTCATCGTGTCCAAAATGTGTCTTGATACGGCCGGTGTGGCCAACACACCTCTCCATGTGGCCAACACGGAGGTCAGTGTGGTCAGCTCACCCAATTTTTGGCTCACCGTGGCCAATATTTGGCTCATCGTGGCCAAAATGTGTCTTGATACGGCCGGTGTGGCCAACGCTCATCTCCACGTGGCCAACATGGACGTCAGTGTGGTCAGCTCACCCAATTTGTGGCTCAGCGTGGCCAATATTTGCCTCATCTTGGCCAAAATGTGTCTTGATACGGCCGGTGTGGCCAACACACATCTCCACGTGGCCAACACAAAGCTGATTGAGATCCACTCACCCAATCCATGGCTCATCGTGGCTGATGTGGCCAACACACCTCTCCACTTGGCCACCACGGAGCTCAGTGTGGTCAGCTCACCCAGTTTTTGGCTCACCGTGGCCAATATTTGGCTCATCGTGGCCAAAATGTGTCTTGATACGGCCGGTGTGGCCAACACAGATCTCCACGTGGCCAACACGGAGCTCGGTGTGGTCAGCTCATCCAATTTTTGGCTCATCGTGGCCAAAATGTGTCTTGATATGGCCGGTGTGGCCAACGCTCATCTCCACGTGGCCAACATGGACATCAGTGTGGTCAGCTCACCCAATTTGTGGCTCAGCGTGGCCAATATTTGGCTCATTATGGTCAAAATGTGTCTTGATACGGCCGGTGTGGCCAACACACATCTCCACGTGGCCAACACGGAGCTGATTGAGATCCTCTCACCCAATCCATGGCTCAGCGTGGCCAATGTGTGGCTCAGGGTGGCCAACGTGGCCAACACTCAGCTCCACTTGGCCACCACGGAGCTCAGTGTGGTCAGCTCACCCAATTTTTGGCTCACCGTGGCCAATATTTGGCTCATCGTGGCCAAAATGTGTCTTGATACGGCCGGTGTGGCCAACACAGATCTCCATGTGGCCAACACGGAGCTCGGTGTGGTCAGCTCACCCAATTTGTGGCTCAGCGTGGCCAATATTTGGCTCATCGTGGCCAAAATGTGTCTTGATACGGCCGGTGTGGCCAACGCTCATCTCCACGTGGCCAACATGGACGTCAGTGTGGTCAGCTCACCCAATTTTTGGCTCAGCGTGGCCAATATTTGGCTCATCGTGGCCAAAATGTGTCTTGATACGGCCGGTGTGGCCAACACACCTCTCCACGTGGCCAACACGGAGCTCAGTGTGGTCAGCTCACCCAATTTGTGGCTCAGAGTGGCCAATATTTGGCTCATCGTGGCCAAAATGTGTCTTGATACGGCCGGTGTGGCCAACACACATCTCCACGTGGCCAACACAAAGCTGATTGAGATCCGCTCACCCAATCCATGGCTCAGTGTGGCCGATGTGGCCAACAGACCTCTCCACTTGGCCACCACGGAGCTCAGTGTGGTCAGCTCACCCAATTTGTGGCTCAGCGTGGCCAATATTTGGCTCATCGTGGCCAAAATGTGTCTTGATACGGTCGGTGTGGCCAACACAGATCTCCACGTGGCCAACACGGAGCTCAGTGTGGTCAGCTCATCCAATTTGTGGCTCAGCGTGGCCAATATTTGCCTCATCGTGGCCAAAATATGTCTTGATACGGCCGGTGTGGCCAACGCTCATCTCCATGTGGCCAACACAGAGCTCAGTGCGGTCAGCTCATCCAATTTTTGGCTCATCGTGGCCAATATTTGTCTTGATATGGCCGGTGTGGCCAACGCTCATCTCCATGTGGCCAACATGGACGTCAGTGTGGTCAGCTCACCCAATTTGTGGCTCAGCGTGGCCAATATTTGGCTCATTGTGGCCAAAATGTGTCTTGATACGGCCGGTGTGGCCAACACGCATCTCCACGTGGCCACCATGGAGCTGATTGAGATCCGCTCACCCAATCCATGGCTCAGTGTGGCCGATGTGTGGCCCAGCGTGGCCAACGCTCATCTCCACGTGGCCAACACGGAGCTCGGTGTGGTCAGCTCACCCAGTTTTTGGCTCACCGTGGCCAATATTTGGCTCATCGTGGCCAAAATGTGTCTTGATACGGCCGGTGTGACCAACGCACATCTCCATGTGGCCAACACGGAGCTCTGTGTTCAGCTCACCCAATTTGTGGCTCAGCGTGGCCAATATTTGGCTCATTATGGTCAAAATGTGTCTTGATACGGCCGGTGTGGCCAACACACATCTCCACGTGGCCAACACGGAGCTGATTGAGATCCACTCACCCAATCCATGGCTCAGTGTTGCCAATGTGTGGCTCAGGGTGGCCAACGTGGCCAACACTCATCTCCACGTGGCCAACACGGAGCTCATTGTGGTCAGCTCACCCAATTTTTGGCTCACCGTGGCCAATATTTGGCTCATCGTGGCCAAAATGCGTCTTGATATGGCCGGTGTGGCCAACACACATCTCCACGTGGCCAACACAAAGCTGATTGTGGTCACTTCATCCAATTCATGGCTCAGCGTGGCCAACATGGGCTGTAGTTGGCCAACACACCTCTCCACGTGGCCACCATGGAGCTCAGTGTGGTCACTTCATCCAATCCACGTCTCAGTGTGACCTGCGTGTGGCTCTAGGTGTCCACCACGGACGAGTTGACCGCACTGAGCTCCAGTGTATGGCTCTGGAGTGGCCGTGATCCCGGAGGTGCTCCACGCCGCGTGGTTCTGTGTCCTGGGGGCTTTTGGGGGTGCTCTCTCCCCCATTCCCCCCCCACCCCCCCCTGTAACCCACGTCCCTGTTGGGAAGCAGGCAGAAGTCGAGCTTCCTGCCCAGCTACATCATCGACGTGAGGGAGCTGGATGAGAAGCTGCTCAACATCATCGACATGCAGTTCCTCTGCGGCTACTACGAGCCCACCCTCCTCATCCTCTTCGAGCCCAATCAGACGTGGCCGGGGTAAGGACCCCCTCCTCCCCCCACCCCCTTTTTTTTTCACCGGGGTGTGGCGGGGTGGTGATGGTGACGGGGCGGTCCCGCAGGCGCGTGGCGGTGCGTCAGGACACGTGCAGCATCGTGGCCATCTCGCTGAACATCATGCAGAAGGTGCACCCCGTCATCTGGTCCCTCAGCAACCTGCCCTTCGACTGCACGCAGGCGCTGGCCGTGCCCAAACCCATCGGTGAGAGGCGGAGCGGGAAGGGGAAGTGGGCGGGTGACGGTACGGGTGACGGTTTGGGTGTTAGTCTGGGTGATGGTCCTGGTGGTGGTGGTCCTGGTGGTGATGGTTGGGGTGACAGCCTGTGTGATGCTCCGGGTGGTGGTCTGGGTGACGGTCCAGGTGACGGTCCAGGTCGTGATGGTCAGGATGACGGTCCTGGTGACAGCCCGGGTGACGGTCCAGGTGGTGATGGTTTGGGTGACAGTCTGTATGATGCTCTGGGTGGTGGTCTGGGTGACATTCCTGGTGACAGTCTGGGTGACAGCCCGGGTGACAGCCCAGGTGACAGTCCAGGCGGTGATGGTACGTGTGACGGTCTTGGTGACTGTCCAGGTAGTGATGGTCAGGGTGACAGTCCTGGTGACGGACTGTGTGACGGTCCTGGTGACAGACCAGGTGGTGGTCTGGGTGATGGTCTGGGTGACGGTCCCGTGATGGTCCGGGAGATGGTCCAGGTAGTGACAATCAGGGTGACTGACTGTGTGATGCTCCCGGTGATGGTCCGGATTGTGATGGTCCGGGTAGTGACAGTCAGGGTGATAGTCCTGGTGACGTTCATGGTGACGGTCCGGGTGATGGTCAGGGTGACAGTCCAGATTGTGATGGGCCGGGTGACAGCCCGGGTGATGGTCCATCCCAGAGCCTCCCAGTGCCATCCCAGTGCCCCCCAGTACTACCCTGATACCACCAGTGCCATTCCAGTGCCACCCCGATGCCATCCCAGTGCCTCCCAGTGCCACCTGATGCCACCAGTGCCGTCCCAGTGCCCCCTGGTGCCACTCTGATGCCACCAGGGCCATCCCGGTGCCACCTCGGTGCCACCCGTCCCCACAGGTGGAGTGGTGATCTTCGCTGTCAACTCTCTGCTGTACCTGAACCAGAGCGTGCCGCCCTACGGCGTTTCCCTCAACAGTCTGACCGCCGGCACCACCGTCTTCCCGCTGCGTGAGTGGTGACAATGCCACGGGGTGACACGGCCACGGGGTGACAATGCCACGGGGTGACAGTGCCACACGGTGACACAGCCACGGGGTGACAAGGCCACAGGGTGACAATGCCATGAGGTGACAATGCCACGGGGTGACAGTGCCACACGGTGACACAGCCACGGGGTGACAAGGCCTCAGGATGACACGGCCATGGGGTTACACAGGGTGACACGGCATAGGGTGACAATGCCTCAGGGTGACAATGCCACGGGGTGACAATGCCACAGGGTGACATGGTCACAGGCTGACACAGTCACAGGGTGACAGTGCCACGGGGTGACAGTGCCATGGAGTGATAGTGCCACGGGGTGACAATGCCATGGGGTGACACAGCCATGGAGTGACATAGCATTGGGTGATAATGCCACGGGGTGACACAGCCGTGGGGTGACAATGCCACAGGGTGACACAGCCATGGGGTGACATGGTCACCAGGTGACCCAGCCACGGGGTGAAACGGTGTGACTCGGCCATGGGGTGACCCAGCCACGGGGTAACATGGGGTGATACAGCCATGGGGTGACAAGGCCACAGGGTGACAAGGCCTCAGGGTGACATGGCCATGGGGTTACACAGGGTGACACGGCATAGGGTGACAATGCCTCAGGGTGACAATGCCACAGGGTGACATGGTCACAGGGTGACACGGTCACAGGGTGACAGTGCCAGGGGATGACAGTGCCATGGGGTGACAATGCCACGGGGTGACAAAGCCACAGGGTGACAGTGCCAGGGGGTGACAATGCCACGGGGTGACACAGCCGTGGGGTGGCAATGCCATGAGATGACAGTGCCTCAGGGTGACATGTCCATAGGGTGACACGGCCATGGGGTTACACAGGATGACACGACATAGGGTGACAATGCCACGGGGTGACAATGCCAGGGGGTGACAGTGCCATGGGGTGACAATGCCACGGGGTTACACAGCCACAGGGTGACAGTGCCAGGGGGTGACAGTGCCACGGGGTGACAATGCCAGGGGGTGACAATACCATGGGGTGACATAGCATAGGGTGACAATGCCACGGGGTGACACAGCCGTGGGGTGACATGGCCACCAGGTGACCCAGCCACGGGGTGACACGGTGTGACACGGCCACGGGGTGACCCAGCCATGGGGTAACAGGGGGTGATACAGCCACGGGGTGACAGTGCCACGGGGTGACAAGGCCACAGGGTGACACGGCATAGGGTGACAATGCCTCAGGGTGACAATGCCAGGGGGTGACAGTGCCATGGGGTGACAATGCCACGGGGTTACACAGCCACAGGGTGACAGTGCCAGGGGGTGACAGTGCCACGGGGTGACAATGCCGTGGGGTGACATGGCCACCAGGTGACCCAGCCACGGGGTGACACGGTGTGACACGGCCACGGGGTGACCCATCCATGGGGTAACAGGGGGTGATACAGCCATGGGGTGACAGTGCCACGGGGTGACAAGGCCTCAGGGTGACAATGCCATGAGATGACAGTGCCTCAGGGTGACATGGCCACCAGGTGACACGGCCATGGGGTTACACAGGGTGACACGGCATAGGGTGACAATGCCTCAGGGTGACAATGCCACGGGGTGACACGGTCACAGGCTGACAATGCCAGGGGGTGACACGGCCATGGGGTGACATGGTGTGACACAGTTGCGGGGTGACATGGCCACAGGGTGACAGTGCCAGAGGGTGACAGTGCCATGGGGTGACAATGCCAGGGGGTGACACGGCCACGGGGTGACATGGTGTGACACAGTTGCGGGGTGACATGGCCACAGGGTGACCCAGCCACGGGGTAACATGGGGTGATACAGCCATGGGGTGACAGTGCCACGGGGTGACACCCGCCGCGTGTCCCCGCAGGCACCCAGGACGGCGTGCGGCTGACGCTGGACTGCGCGCAGGCTACCTTCATCTCCTACGACAAAATGGTCATCTCCCTCAAGGGCGGCGAGATGTGAGCGGGGACGGGGGTTGGGGGGGGGGGGGGAGTCAGGGGGGTGGGGTCCCCGATGTGGTGACCGTCCCCGTTGTCACCGCCGCCTGTTGTCCCCCCTCCCCTCCCCCCCCCAGCTACGTGCTGACGCTCATCACCGACGGCATGCGCAGCGTCCGCTCCTTCCACTTCGACAAAGCGGCCGCCAGCGTGCTCACCACCTGTGTGAGTGTGGGGCCACAGCCCCACGGCGTCCCCAGCCCCACAGCGTCCCCAGCCCCACGGCGTCCCCAACCCCACGGTGTCCCAAACCCCATGGTGTCCCAAACCCCATGGGGCCACAACCCCACGGTGTCCCCAGCCCCACAGCGTCCCCAGCCCCACGGCGTCCCCAGCCCCACGGCGTCCCCAGCCCCACGGGGCCACAACCCCACAGTGTCCCCAACCCCATTGTGTCCCCAGCCCCACGGTGTCCCCAGCCCCACGGCGTCCCCAGCCCCACGGGGCCACAACCCCACAGCGTCCCCAGCCCCATTGTGTCCCCAGCCCCACGGCGTCCCCAGCCCCACGGCGTCCCCAGCCCCACGGTGTCCCCAACCCCATTGTGTCCCCAGCCCCACAGTGTCCCCAGCCCCACGGCGTCCCCAGCCCCACGGGGCCACAACCCCACAGCGCCCCCAACCCCATTGTGTCCCCAAACCCCATTGTGTCCTCAGCCCCACGGTGTCCCCAGCCCCACAGTGTCCCCAAACCCCCGTGGCATCCCCAACATCACTGGGCCACAACCCCACAGTGTCCCCAGCCCCATTGTGTCCCCAAACCCCATTGTGTCCCTAACCCCACGGCGTCCCCAGCCCCACGGTGTCCCCAACCCCATTGTGTCCTCACCTGTGTTCCTAAATCCCCACAGTGTCCCCAACCCCCCAGTGTCCCCAACCCCCTGTGTTCTGAACCCGACAGTGTCCCCAACCCCATTTTGTCCCCACCTGTGTCCCTAAATCCCCATGTCCCCAACCCCCCATGTTCCCACTTGTGTCCCCAACCCCCCTGTGTCCCCAACCCCCCGGTGTCCCCAACCCCCCGTGTTCTGAACCCCACAGTGTCCCCAACCCCACAGTGTCCCCAACCCCCCGGTGCCCCCAACCCCATGGTTTCCCCAACTGTGTCCCCAACCCCACAGTGTCCCCAACCCCATGGTGTCCTCAACCCCCCCAGTGTCCCCAACCCCACGGTGTCCCCCCTGTGTCCCCGTCCCCGCAGATGGTGACGCTGGAGCCGGGGTTCCTGTTCCTGGGCTCCCGCCTGGGGAACTCTCTGCTGCTCAAATACACGGAGAAGCTGCAGGACGCCCCGAAGGACCCGCCCGACAAGCAGGTGCTGTCACCGCGTCACCCACTGCGTCACTGTCACTGCGTCACCGCGTCACCCACTGCGTCACTGCGTCACCGCGTCACCCACTGTGTCACTGCATCACTGTGTCACCCACTGTGTCACTGTGTCACTGTCACTGCGTCACCGTGTCACCCACTGCGTCACCGCGTCACTGCGTCACCCACTGTATCACTGTGTCACCATCACTGTGTCACTGTGTCACCGCGTCACCCACTGTGTCACTGTCACTGCGTCACCGCGTCACCGCGTCACCCACTGTGTCACTGTGTCACTGTCACTGCATCACCGTGTCACCCACTGCATCACCACGTCACTGCGTCACTGTGTCACTGTGTCACTGTGTCACTGTGTCACCTTGTCATCGTGTCATCGTGTCACCATGACACCGTGTCACCACATCACTGTGTCACCATGTCACTGAGTCATCACGTCACCGTGTCACTGAGTCATTGCGTCACCGTGTCACACACCGTGTCACTGTGTCACTGTGTCACTGTGTCGTGTCACCGTGTCGCTGTGTCGCTGTGTCACCGTGTCAACTTGTTGCCATGTCACTATGTCACCTTGTCACCATGTCACCAGGTCACCGTGTCACTGTGTCGTTGTGTCATTGTGTCACCGTGTCAACCTGTTGCCATGTCACTATGTCACCTTGTCACCAGGTCACTGTGTCACCGTGTCACTGTGTTATTGTGTCACTGTGTCATTGTGTCACTGTGTCACCGTGTCAACCTGTTGCCATGTCACTATGTCACCGTGTCACTATGTCACTGTCACCACCGTCAGGTCCTCCACCCCCCTCCCGGTGTCCTCCCATCCCCGCCACAGAAGTGTGGTTGTGGCTGTGTCCCCACCATTGGGGTCCCCCGTGTCCCCACAGTGATGATGTCCCCATGGCCACCTCCTCTTGGTCACCAATGTCCCCTTGGCCACCATGTCCCCATGTCCCCTGCCACCACCGTGTCCACTGGGGGGGGGGGGGTCGCCGTGTCCTGGTGGTACTGCTGTCCCCGTATCCTGGTGACAATTGTCCCTGTGTCCCAGTGGCACTGCTGTCCCCATGTCCTGGTGGCAGTTGTCCTGGTGTCTCGGTGGCACTGCTGTCACCATGTCCCTGTGACACTGCTGTCCCCATGTCCTGGTGACAGTTGTCCCGGTGTGTCGGTGGCACTGTTGTCACCGTGTCCCCATGTTCCCCCCCCCGCAGGAGGAGCCCCCAACCAAGAAGAAGCGCTCGGAGTCATCGGCTCCGTGGGCCGGTGGGTGACACGGGGACATCCGGGGCTGGGGGGGTGACATGAAACGGGAGGTGACATGGATGAGTGGGTGGGTGACACGGGGACATCCGGGGCTGGGGGGGGTGACATGAAACGGGAGGTGACATGGATGAGTGGGTGGGTGACACGGGGACATCCGGGGCTGGGGGGGTGACATGAAACGGGAGGTGACATGGACAGGGGTGGGTGACATGGGGACATCCGGGGCTGGGGGGTGACATGAAACGGGAGGTGACATGGACAGGGGTGGGTGACATGGGGACATCTGGGGCTGGGGGGGTGACATGGACGAGTGGGTGACACGGGGACACCCCGGGGCTGGGGGCAGGTGACTTGGGGTGGTGACACAAAAGAGGAGGTGACATGGACAGGAGTGGGTGACACGGGGTGACATGGAGGGGAGGTGACACGGGGGAGTGACACAGGTGGGTGACACGAAGTGGGTGGCATTGGGGGGTGACATGGAGGGGGAAGTGACACGGGGGTGACATGAAAGGGGAGGTGACATGGACAGGGGTGGGTGACACGAAGTTGGGGGTGACATGGGGGAAGGTGACACGGGGGTGGCATGAAAGGGGAGGTGACATGGACGGGTGGGTGACACAAAGTGGAGGGGTGACACGGTGTGACATGAAAGGGGAGGTGACATGGACATGAGCAGGTGACACGAATTGGGGGGGGTGACATGAGGAGGGGGTGACATGGACAGGGGTGGGTGACACAAAGTTGGGGGGTGACACGGAGGGGGGGATGATGACGTGGGGTGACACGGGGGTGAGGGTGAGATGAGGGAGGTGACATGGGGTGGGTGACATGGAGGGTGGTGACACAGAGGGGAGGTGACATGGAGGGTGTAGGGGACGTGGGGTGACACGGAGGTGGGTGACACAGAGGAGGGTGTGACACGCGGTGGGGTGACACGGAGGGGGGGGGGTGACACAACAGGGGGTTGACGCGGAGGGGGGTGACCCAGAGCAAGGGGGGGGGGTGACACGGGGAGGGGAGGGGGGGTGGGGTCGTGGAGGTGACACGGTGACGTTGTGGTGTCCCCTTCAGGCGGCAGCAAGTCGGCACCGCAGGACGAGGTGGACGAGATCGAGGTGTACGGCAGCGAGGCACAGTCGGGGACACAGTTGGCCACGTACTCCTTCGAGGTGTGCCCCCATACGGTGTTCCCCCTCCCCCTCCCCCCCCCCCTCCCCCCCCCTCCCCATCCCGGTGACACCGCGGCCACCGGTTGTCCCCGCAGGTGTGTGACAGCATCCTCAACATCGGGCCCTGCGCCAACGCCGCCATGGGAGAGCCCGCCTTCCTGTCCGAGGAGGTCAGCGCCGCACCGTGTCCCCCTGTCCCTGTGTCCCCCTGTCCCTCTATCCCCGTGTCCTCATGTCCCCGTGTCCCCCTGTCCCTCTGTCCCTGTGTCCCCGTGTCCCCCTGTCCCTCTATCCCCGTGTCCCCATCCCCGTGTCCCCATGTCCCCCTGTCCCTCTATCCCCGTGTCCCCATGTCCCCGTGTCCCCCTGTCCCTCTATCCCTGTGTCCCCCTGTCCCCGTGTCCCCGTGTCCCCATGTCCCCGTGTCCCCATGTCCCCCTGTCCCTGTGTCCCCATGTCCCTGTGTCCCCCTGTCCCTCTATCCCCGTGTCCCCATGTCCCCGTGTCCCCATGTCCCTGTATCCCCCTGTCCCTGTGTCCCTGTGTCCCCCTGTCCCTCTATCCCCGTGTCCCCATGTCCCCCTGTCCCTCTGTCCCTGTGTCCTCATGTCCCTGTGTCCCCGTGTCCCCCTGTCCCTCTATCCCCGTGTCCCCATCCCTGTGTCCCCGTGTCCCCGTGTCCCCCTGTCCTTGTGTCCCCCTGTCCTTGTGTCCACCTGTCCCTTTGTCCCCCTGTCCCTGTGTCCCCCTGTCCCTCTATCCCTGTGTCCCCATGTCCCCGTGTCCCCCTGTCCCTCTATCCCTGTGTCCCCATGTCCCCGTGTCCCCCTGTCCCTCTCTCCCCGTGTCCCCCTGTCCCTCTGTCCCTGTGTCCCCATGTCCCTGTGTCCCCGTGTCCCCCTGTCCCTCTATCCCCGTATCCCCATCCCTGTGTCCCTGTGTCCCCATGTCCCCCTGTCCCTGTGTCCCCCTGTCCTTGTGTCCACCTGTCCCTTTGTCCCCCTGTCCCTGTGTCCCCCTGTCCCTCTATCCCCGTGTCCCCATGTCCCCCTGTCCCCCTGTCCCTGTGTCCCCATGTCCCCGTGTCCCCCTGTCCCTCTGTCCCCGTGTTCCCCTGTCCCCATGTCCCCCTGTCCCTCTGTCCCTGTGTCCCCCTGTCCCCGTGTCCCCCTGTCCCTCTATCCCCATGTCCCTCTGTCCCCGTGTCCCCATGTCCCCGTGTCCCCCTGTCCCCGTGTCCCCCTGTCCCTCTATCCCCATGTCCCTCTGTCCCTATGTCCCTCTGTCCCTGTGTCCCCATGTCCCCATGTCCCCCTGTCCCTCTATCCCCATGTCCCTCTGTCCCTGTGTCCCCGTGTCCCTCTATTCCTCTGTCCCCATGTCCCGCTATCCCGTGTCCTCATGACCCCATGTCACCATGTTCCCTGCATCTTCAGTCCCCCTGTCCCCATGTCCCCATGCGTCCTTCTGTCCTTCTGTCCCCATGTGCCCAGGTCTCTGTGTCATCGTGTCCCCATGCCCTGTGTCCCCGTGACCCCATGTCGCCACGTCCCCCATGTCCCCCTGTCCCCGTGTTCCCCTGTCCGTCCCCCCGTCCCCGTGTCCCCATGCGGGCGGTGCAGGTGACGGCAGCGCTGTCCCCTCTGTGTGCTCCGCAGTTCCAGAACAACCCCGAACCGGACCTGGAGATCGTGCTGTGCTCGGGGTACGGCAAGAATGGCGCGCTGTCCGTGCTGCAGGTGGGACCGATGTCACCGTGTCACTGTGTCACTGTGTCACCGTGTCACTGAGTCGTTGTGTCACCGTGTCACTGTGTCACCGTGTCACTGTGTGGCCGTGTTGCTGTGTCGTTGTGTCGCTGTGTCACCATGTCACTGCGTCACCGTGTCAATGTGTGACTGTGTCCCTGTGTCACTGTGTCGCTGTGTCACCGTGTCAATGTGTGACTGTCCCTGTGTGACTGTGTCGCTGTGTCGTTGTGTCGCTGTCGCTGTGCCGCCGTGTCACTGTGTCGATGTGTGACTGTGTCCCTGTGTGACTGTATCACCGTGTCATCGTGTCACTGTGTTGTTGTGTCGCCGTGTCACTGTGTCACCTTGTCACCGTGTCACTGTGTCGTCGTGTCACCATGTCGCTGTGTCACTGTGTCAATGTGTGACTGTGTCCCTGTGTCACCATGTCACTGTGTCGTTGTGTCACCATGTCGCCATGTCACTCTGTCACTGTGTCACCATGTCATTGTCATTGTGTCACCATGTCACTGTGTCACTGTGTCACCTTGTCACTTTGTCGTCGTGTCACCGTGTTGTTGTGTCGCTGTGTCACTGTGTTGCTGTGTCACTGTGTTGATGTGTGACTGTGTCACTGTGTCGCTGTGTCACTGTGTCACTGTGTCGCTGTGTCACCATGTCACTGTGTCGTTGTGTCACTGTCGCCGTGTCACTGTGTCGTTGTGTCACTGTGTCGCCGTGTCACTGTGTCCCTGTGTGACTGTATCCCTGTGTGACTGTGTCACTGTGTCGTTGTGTCGCTGTGTCGCCGTGTCGTTGTGTCGCTGTGTGGCCGTGTCACTGTGTCGTTGTGTCACTGTGTCACCATGTCACTGTGTTGTTGTGTCACCATGTCGCCACGTCACTGTGTCACCGCTTCACTGTGTCACTGTGTCGTTGTGTCACTGTGTCATTGTGTCACTGTGTCGCTGTGTCTCTGTGTTGTGTCACTCTGTCACTGTGTTGTTATGTCACTCTGTCACTGTGTCACTGTGTCACCCACATCCCCATATCCCAGTATCCCATATCTCAATGTCCCCCTCTCCCCACAGTGTCCCTCTGTCCCTACGGTGTCCCCAAGTTGTCCTGGTGTTGCCCTGCTGCTGTCCTAGTGTTGTCCCCGTATTATCTCACCATTGTCCCCGTGTTGTCCCGCTGTTGTCCCTCTGTTGTTCCCGTGCTCTCCCGCTGTTGTCCCCATGCTGTCCCGCTGTTGTCCCCATGCTGTCCCACTGTTGTCCCGCTGTTGTCCCCATGCTGTCCCGCTGTTGTCCCCATGCTGTCCCGCTGTTGTCCCGCTGTTGTCCCCGTGCTCTCCTGCTGTTGTCCCCATGCTCTCCTGCTGTTGTCCCCATGCTGTCCTGCTGTTGTCCCCATGCTGTTGTCCCCATGCTGTCCCACTGTTGTCCTGCTGTTGTCCCGCTGTTGTCCCTCTGTTGTCCCACTGTTGTCCCCATGCTGTTGTTCCCCGTGCCGTCCCACTGTTGTCCCCGTGCTGTCCCTGTGCTGTCCCGTTGCTGTCCGTGTGCTGTCCTGCTGTTGTCCTTGTGCTGTTGTCCCCATGCTGTCCCGCTGTTGTCCCTGTGCTGTTGTCCCCCTGCTGTCCTGCTGTTGTCCCTGTGCTGATGTCCCCATGCTGTCCTGCTGTTGTCCCTCTGTTGTCCCACTGTTGTCCCCGTGCTGTCCCCGCACAGCGCCGGTTCCGGTGTTGCCGAGTGTTGCCTCCGGGAGCGGTGTTGGTGCCAAAGCAGCCACTGCCGGGAGAACCAGGGCGGCCCCGAGTGTGGGCACAGCCTGTATGCCCCGGCCACAGCCCCATGGCGCTATGGGGCGGCCCTGCCCCACAGCACCATGGGTCCCTACTGCCCCACATTGCCATGAGTTCCTTCTGCCCCACGGCTCTATGGGTCCCTGCTGCCACACAGCGCCATGGGTCCCTGCTGCCCCACAGATTTATGGGCCCCTGCTGCCACACAATGCCATGGGTCCCTGCTGCCCCACAGATTTATGGGTCCCTGCTGCCCCATGTTGCTGCTCCACTGTGCTATGAGTCCCTCCAGCCCCACAGCGCTGCCCCATAGCTCTATGGGGCCACCCCTTCCCCACAGCGCTGCCCCACGGCGCTATGGGGCCATCCCTGCCCCACAGCTCTGCCACGTGGTGCTATGGGGCCACCCGTGCCCCACAGCTCTGCCCCACAGCTCTGCCCCGTGGTTCTATGGGGCCATCCGTGCCCCACAGCTCTGCCCCACAGCTCTGCCCCGTGGTTCTATGGGGCCATCCCTGCCTCACAGCTCTGCCCCACAGCTCTGCCCCATGGTTCTATGGGGCCATCCCTGCCCCACAGCTCTGCCCCGTGGTTCTATGGGGCCATCCCTGCCCCATGGTGCTGCCCCACGGCGCTATGGGACTGTGTCTGTCCTGCAGAGGAGCATTCGGCCGCAGGTGGTGACGACGTTCGAGCTGCCCGGCTGCTACGACATGTGGACCGTGGTGGCCCCCCCCAAGAAGGACGAGGTCAGTGTCACCCCCGCATGTCACCCCCATGTGTCACCTCCATATATCACCTTGAGATGTCATCCTGTGTCACCCCCATGTGTCAAACCTGTGCCTCAGCCCCGTGTATCACCCCTGTATGTCACCTCCACGTGTCATCCTGTGTCACCCCTACATGTCACCTCCACATGTCACCCCGTGTCACCCCCACTTATCATCCCATGTGTCACCCCCGAATGTCACCCTGTGTCACCCCTGCATGTCACCCCTGTGTGTCACCCCCACCCGTCACCTCCACGTGTCACCCCATGTCACCCCCGCAAGTCACCCTGTGTCACCCCCATGTGTCACCTCCACGTGTCACCCCATATGTCACCCCCACTTATCACCCCTGCATGTCACCCTGTGTCACCCCCACGTGTCATCCTTGCATGTCACCCCCACATGTCACCCTGTGACTCCCCCATCCGTCACTTTCACATGTCACCCCCAATTGTCACCCTCACATGTCAGCCCCATCTGTCACCTCCACGTGTCACCCCTGCATGTCACCCCCATGTGTCCCTCCGTCCCCATGTCCTCCTGTCCCAGTGTCCCCATGTCCCCCTGTCCTCCTGTCCACGTGTCCCTGTGTCCCTGTAGCCCTCTGTCCCCGTGTCCCCATGTCCCCCCGTGTCCCTCTGTCCATGTGTCCCCATATCCCCCCATGTTCCCTGTCCATGTGTCCCCATATCCCCCCATGTTCCCTGTCCATGTCCCCCTGTGTCCCCATGTCCCCCCATGTACCCCTGTGTCCCCTGTCCATGTGTCCCTAAGTCCCCCATCCATGTCCCCCTGTCCGTGTCCCCCCGTGTCCCCTGTCCACGTCCCTGTGTCCCCATGTCCATGTACCACCGTCTCCCCTCTCCATGTCCCCATGTCCCCTGCCCATCTCCCCCCTGTGTCCTCTGCCCATGTCCCCCCGTGTCCCTCTGTCCATGTCCCCCTGTGTCCCCATGTTCCCCCCGCCCCCCATGTCCCCAGTCCCTGTCCCGGTGTCCCCGCGGTGCCAGCGCTGTCCGTGTCCGTCAGGCGGAGCAGAGCAGCGCGGATGACAGCGCTGACAAAGAGCCCTCGGCCCCCGACCCCCCCGAGGACGAAGGGCAGCGGCACGGCTTCCTCATCCTCAGCAGAGAGGACTCCACCATGGTGCGCTGCCACAGGGACGGGGCAGGGGGGACAAGGGACGGGGTGACAAAGGGACGGGGTGACAGAGTAATGGGGTGACAAAGGGATGGGGTGACAAAGGGATGGGGTGACAAAGGGACGGGGTGACAAAGGGACGGGGTAATGGCTTGACGGGGTGATGGAGTGACAAAGTAACTGGGTGATGGGATGACAGGGTGTTGGGGTGACAGAGTGATGGGGTGATGGGGTAACAGGGTGATGGGGTGACAGGGTGACGGGGTGACAAGGTGACGGGGCGACGTGGTGACAGGGTGATGGGGAAGCAACGGGGTGACAAAGTGATGGGGTGACAGAGTGACGGGGTGACGGGGTGATGGGGTGACAGGGTGATGGGGTGACGGGGTGATGGGGTGACAAGGTGACAGGGCGACGTGGTGACAGGGCGACGTGGTGACAGGGTGATGGGGAAGCAACGGGGTGACAAAGTGATGGGGTGATGAGGTGATGGGGTGACGAGGTGACAAAGTGATGGGGTGACAAGGTGACAGAATGATGGGGTGACGGTGACAAAATGACAGTGACGGGGTGACATGGTGACATGATGGTTGGGTGACAGGGTGACAGAATGACAGGGTGATGGGGAAGCAACGGGGTGACAAAGTGATGGGGTGACAGAGTGACGGGGTGACGGTGATGGGGTGATGGGGTGACAGGGTGATGGGGTGACAAGGTGACAGGGCGACGTGGTGACAGGGTGATGGGGAAGCAACGGGGTGACAAAGTGATGGGGTGACAGAGTGATGGGGTGACGGGGTGATGGGGTGACAGGGTGATGGGGTGACAAGGTGACAGGGCGACGTGGTGACAGGGTGATGGGGAAGCAACGGGGTGACAAAGTGATGGGGTGATGAGGTGATGGGGTGACAAGGTGACAGAATGATGGGGTGACGGTGACAAAATGACAGTGACGGGGTGACATGGTGACATGATGGTTGGGTGACAGGGTGACAGAATGACAGGGTGATGGGGAAGCAACGGGGTGACAAAGTGATGGGGTGACAGAGTGACGGGGTGACGGGGTGATGGGGTGACGGTGATGGGGTGATGGGGTGACAGGGTGATGGGGTGACAAGGTGACAGGGCGACGTGGTGACAGGGTGATGGGGAAGCAACGGGGTGACAAAGTGATGGGGTGACAGAGTGATGGGGTGACGGGGTGATGGGGTGACAGGGTGATGGGGTGACAAGGTGACAGGGCGACGTGGTGACAGGGTGATGGGGAAGCAACGGGGTGACAAAGTGATCGGGTGATGAGGTGATGGGGTGACGAGGTGACAGAATGATGGGGTGATGGTGACAAAATGACAGTGACGGGGTGACATGGTGACATGATGGTTGGGTGACAGGGTGACAGAATGACAGGGTGACACGATAGTGGGGTGACAGGGTGACGCAGTGATGGGGTGGTGAGGTGACGTGACGATGGGATGAGAGGGTGACAAAGTAACGCGGTGACGCGGTGCGGTCCCGCAGATCCTGCAGACGGGGCAGGAGATCATGGAGTTGGACACGAGCGGCTTCGCCACGCAGGGCCCCACCATCTTCGCCGGGAACATCGGGGACAACCGCTACATCGTGCAGGTGTCCCCGCTCGGAGTGCGCCTGCTCGAGGGCGGTGAGCGCCACGCCGCGTCCCCAGAGTGTCCCCAGCGCGTCCCCAAAGTGTCCCCATGTCCCTTTTATCCCTGTGTCCCCGTCGTGTCCCCACGTCCCCACGTCCCCTTGTCCCTTTATCTTTGTGTCCTCGTGTCCCGGTGTCCCCGGTGTCCCCATGTCCTCACATCCCAGTGTCCCCATATTCCCGTGTCCTCGTGTCCCGGTGTCCCCATGTCCCAGTGTCCCCATGTCCCCACATCCCAGTGTCCCCATATTCCTGTGTCCTCACATCCCAGTGTCCCCATATTCCCGTGTCCCCGTGTCCCGGTGTCCCCATGTCCCCGTATCCCAGTGTCCCCATATTCCCGTGTCCCCATGTCCCGGTGTCCCCATGTCCCGGTGTCCCCATGTCCCCGCATCCCAGTGTCCCCATATTCCCGTGTCCCCATGTCCCGGTGTCCCCATGTTCTGGTGTCCCCATGTCCCCACATCCCAGTGTCCCCATATTCCTGTGTCCCCATGTCCCAGTGTCCCCATGTCCCGTTGTCCCCATGTTCTGGTGTCCCCATGTTCTGGTGTCCCCATGTCCCCACATCCCGGTGTCCCCATGTCCCCACATCCCAGTGTCCCCATGCCCTTTCATGTCCCCTTGCCCCCAGTGTCCCCATGCCCCTGCAGTCCCCACACCCCCCAGCGTCCCCCTGTCCCCCCAACGTCCCCACGACCCCCAATGTCCCCATGTCCTCCCATGTCCCCACGCCCCCCCCCCATGACCCCGGTGTCCCCGTGCCCCCCAATGTCCCCATCCCATTCCCAGTGTCCCCGTGCCCCCTTAATGTCCCCACGACCCCCAGCGTCCCCCTGTCCCCTCGTGTCCCCATGTCCCGCTGCTGTCCCCGCTGTCCCCCACTGTCCCCCTGTCCCCCCACTGTCCCCTGATGTCCCCGCTGTTCCCCACTGTCCCCCGGTGTCCCCTGATGTCCCTGCTGTCCCCCCACTGTCCCCTGTCCCCCGCTGTCCCCTGCTGTCCCCCATCCCCCTGTCCCACACTGTCCCCTGATGTCCTGCTGTCCCCTGATGTCCCTCTGTCCCCCCGTCCTCCGCTGTCCCCTGCTGTCCCCCTGTCCCCCCGTGTCCCCTGCTGTCCCCCTCTGTCCCCTGATGTCCCCTCTGCCCCCAGAGAACCAGCTGCACCTTGTCCACGTCCCTTAGTGTCCCCCTGTCCCCTAATGTCCCCGCTGTTCCCCACTGTCCCCCGCTGTCCCCTGATGTCCCTGCCGTCCCCCAATGTCCCCCGCTGTCCCCTGATGTCCCTGCCGTCCCCCAATGTCCCCCGCTGTCCCCTGATGTCCCCCTGTCCCCCACTGTCCCCCGATGTCTCCGCTGCCCCCTGCTGTCCCCTGCTGTCCCCCTGTCCCCCCTGTCCCCCATCCCCCACTCTCCCCTGCTGTCCCCATGTCCCCTGATGTCCCCCTGTCCCCCGATGTCCCCAATGTCCCCGCTGTCCCCCGCTGTCCCCACTGTCCCCTGCTGTCCCCGTGTCCCCCATCCCCCGCTGTCCCCTGCTGTCCCCGTGTCCCCTGATGTCCCCCTGTCCCCCCCGTCCCCCAGTGTCCCTGCTGTCCCCCCTTGTCCCCCATCCCCCGCTTTTCCCTGCTGTCCCTGTGTCCCCCGCTGTCCCCCCGTCCCCTGCTGTCCCCGTGTCCCCTGATGTCCCGCTGTCCCCCCCGTCCCCCATCCCCCGCTGTCCCCCCGTCCCCCATCCCCCGCTGTCCCCCGCTGTCCCCGCTGTCCCCCCTGTCCCCCATCCCCCGCTGTCCCCTGCTGTCCCCGTGTCCCCTGATGTCCCTCTGTCCCCGCAGTGAACCAGCTGCACTTCGTCCCGGTGGACCTGGGCTCTCCGTTGGTGCACTGCGCGGTGGCGGATCCGTACGTGGTGCTGCTGAGCGCCGAGGGGCAGCTGTGCTGCCTCGTCCTCAAGAGCGACACCTACGGCGGCCGCACGCACCGCCTGGCGCTGCTCAAGACCCCGCTGCACCCCGTGAGTCACGCATCCGCGGCACTGTGTCACCCGTGTGTCACCCGCGGCACTGCGTCACCCATGACACCGCATCACTCTCATGTCACCCGCGACACGGTGTCACCCACACATCACCCGCAGCATTGTGTCACCCATGACACCGCATCACACACATGTCACCCGCGACACGGTGTCACCCACGTGTCACCCGCGGCACTGTGTCACCCGCAGCACTGTGTCACCCACATGTCACCCGCGGCACTGTGTCACCCACGCGTCACCCGCGGCACTGTGTCATCCATGACACCGCATCACTCTCATGTCACCCGTGACATGGTGTCACCCACACATCACCCGCGGCACTGCGTCATCCATGACACCGCATCACACACATGTCACCCACGACACCGCGGCACTGTGTCACCCGCAGCACTGTGTAACCCACATGTCACCCGCGGCACTGCGTCACCCGTGACACCGCATCACTCTCATGTCACCCGCGACATGGTGTCACCCACACATCACCCGCGGCACTGCGTCATCCATGATACCGCATCACACACTTGTCACCCACGACACCGCGGCACTGTGTCACCCGCAGCATTGTGTCACCCACACGTCACCCACGGCACTGCGTCACCCACGTGTCACCCGTGGCACTGCGTCACCCACACATCACCCGCAGCACTGCGTCATCCATGATACTGCATCACACACTTGTCACCCACGACACCGCGGCACTGTGTCACCCGCAGCACTGTGTCACCCACATGTCACCCGCGTCACTGTGTCACCCATGACACCGCATCACTCTCATGTCACCCGCGACACGGTGTCACCCACACATCACCCGCGGCACTGCGTCATCCATGATACCGCATCACACACTTGTCACCCACGACACTGCGGCACTGTGTCACCCGCAGCATTGTGTCACCCACGCGTCACCCGCGGCACTGTGTCATCCATGACACTGCATCACTCTCATGTCACCCGCGACATGGTGTCACCCACACATCACCCGCGGCACTGCGTCACCCACGTGTCACCCGTGGCACTGCGTCACCCACACATCACCCGCAGCACTGTGTCACCCATGACACCACATCACACACATGTCACCCACGACACCGCGGCACTGTGTCACCCGCAGCATTGTGTCACCCACGCGTCACCCGCGGCACTGTGTCACCCACACGTCACCCACGGCACTGTGTCACCCGTAACACCGCATCACTCACATGTCACCTGCGACACGGTGTCAGCCACACATCACCCGCAGCACTGTGTCACCCACATGTCACCCGCGGCACTGCGTCACCCACACATCACCCGCGGCACTGCGGCACCCATGACTCTGCGTCACACACATGTCACCCACGACACTGCGGCACTGTGTCACCCACGGCACTGTGTCACCCACGTGTCATCCGCAGCACCGCGGCACCCGTGACACCACATCACACGTGTCACCTGCAACACGGTGTCACCCACACATCACCCGTGGCACTGTGTCACCCACGCATCACCCGTGGCACCGCAGCACCCATGACACCGTGTCACACATGTGTCACCTGCGACACGGTGTCACTCACACATCACCCACGGCACTGTGTCACCCACGTGTCACCCGCGGCACCATGTCACCCATGACACTGTGTCACACACGTGTCACCTGCGACATGGTGTCACACTCACAGCACCCGCGGCACTGTGTCACCCACGCGTCACCCACGGCACTGCATCACCCATGACACCGCATCACACACATGTCACCCACGACACAGTGTCACACAGCACCCATGGCAGTGTGTCACCCACGGCGCTGTGTCACCCATGCATCACCCACAGCACTGTGTCACCGTCAGTGTCACTCACAGCACTGTGTCACCCGCAGCACTATGTCACCTGTGGCACTGTGTCACCCGTGGTGTTGTGTCTGTGGTGTCAACCTCAGCATTGTGTCACGCACATGTCACCTGTGGCAGTGTGTCACCCTCAGCACTGTGTCACCTGTGGTGTCACCCGTGGCACGTTGTTGCCCATGACACATCATTAACCATGGCACACTGTCACCATTGGCTCTTTGTCACCCGTGGCATGTTATCACCCGTGGTGCATTGTCACCCTTGTCACACTGTCACCATTGGCATACTGTGACCCTCAGAGTATTGTCACACTTGTCACACTGTCACCATTGGCATACTGTGATCCTCAGAGTATTGTCACCCTTGTCACACTGTCACCCGTGGCACATTGTCACACTTGGTGCACAGTCACTGTTGATGTATTGTTACCCTCGTCACACTGTCACCCTTGACATGTTGTCACCTGTGTCACACTGTTACCATGGGCACATTGTCACCCTTGTCTCGCTGTCACCCTCAGCATGTTGTCACCCATGGCACGTCACTGACATTGTCACACTGTGACCATTGGCTCTTTGTCACCCATGGCATGTCGTCACCCTTGTCACACTGTCACTCTTGGCACACTGTCACCCTTGGCATGTTGTCACCTGTGGCACATTGTCACCCGTAGTGTGTTGTCACCTGTGGCATGGTGTCACTCATGGCACATTGTCACCGTTGGCACAGTGTCATCCTTGTCACACTGTCACCTGTGTTGCATTGTCACCCGTGGCAGTGTCACCCATGGCACGTCATTAACCTTGTCACACTGTCACCATTGGCTCTTTGTCACCCGTGTCGTGCTGTGCCCCGTGTGACACTGTCCCCGTGTGACACTGTCCCCATGTGACGCTGTCCTCGTGTGACGCTGTCCCCATGTGACGCCGTCCCTGTGTGACACTGTCCCAAATGTGATGCTGTCCCCGTGTGACACTGTCCCCATATGATACTGTCCCCATGTGACGCTGTCCCCGTGTGACACTGTCCTCGTGTGACTCTGTCTCCGTGTGACACTGTCCCCCTGCAGCAGCCGAAGGTGATGGCGCTGTGCGTGTACCGCGACGTGAGTGGGATGTTCACCACCGAGAGCCGCAGCAGCTGCGCCCGCGACGAAGTGACACCGCGCGGCCCCAGTGAGAGCGAAACCCTCATCCAGGACATCAGGTGGCACCGCGGGGACACTGGGGGGGGGGTGACACCGGGGGAGGGGTGGCACCGGGGGGAGGGGGGAGATGGCACTGGGGGAGGGGTGGCACCAGTGGGGGGTGACACCGGTGGGGGGTGGCACCGGTGGAGGGTGGCAGTGGGGGAGGGGTGTGGCACTGGGGGGGGAGGTGGCACTGGGGGAGGGGTGGCACCAGTGGGGGGTGACACTGGGGTGGGGGTGGCTCGGGGGGAAGGGTGGCATCGTGGGGGGGGGGTGACAGCAAGGGGAGGGTGACACCAAGGGGGAGTGAGGGGGAGGGGGGTGGCATTGGGATGGGGGTGGCAGGGGAGGGACGTCAGGGACGGTGGCAGTGGAATGGGTGACAGTGGGGTGGGTGACAGTGGGATAGTGGCACAGGTGGGTGGCAATGGGGTGGGTGATGCAGGTGGGTGACAGTGGGGTGGGTGACAACAGGGTGGGTGGCAGTGGGATAGCGACACCGATGGGTGACAATGGGATAGTGACACTGGAGTGGTGATGGAGGTGGTGACGGCGGGGAGGTGACACTGGGGAGGTGACATTGAGGTGACATAGAGGTGGTGACATTGGGATGGTGACTTCGGGGAGGTGACATAGGAGTGGTGACACCGGAGTGGTGATGGAGGTGGTGACGGTGGGGAGGTGACACTGGGGAGGTGACATTGGAGTGGTGACACGGGTGATGATGGAGGGGGGTGACTTTGAGGTGACATAGAGGTGGTGACATTGGGATGGTGACTTCGGGGAGGTGACATAGGAGTGGTGACACCGGAGTGGTGATGGAGGTGGTGACGGTGGGGAGGTGACACTGGGGAGGTGACATTGGAGTGGTGACACGGGTGATGATGGAGGGGGGTGACTTTGAGGTGACATAGAGGTGGTGGCACTGGGATGGTGACACTGTGGCGGTGACGCTGTGTTAGTGACACTGTGGTGGTGGCACTGGGGTGGCACGGTGGTGGTGACGCAGTGGTGGCGGTGACACTGGGTGTCGCTGTGTGGCAGTGGCTCGGTGGACGATGAGGAGGAGATGCTGTACGGGGATTCGGGGGCCGCTCGCAGCCCCCCCCGCGAGGAGCAGCGCCGTGGGGCCGTCCCCAGCGCCGAGCGCGACCCACGGCAACACCGCGCCGACCCCACGCACTGGGCCCTGCTTGTGCGCGACAATGGCGCCATGGAGGTAACGGCACCGCCTGGCACCGACTGTCACCGCCTGGCACCGACTGACACTGACTGACACTGACTGTGACTGCCTGGCACTGCCTGGCACCGACTGTCACCGCCTGGCACCGACTGACACTGACTGACACTGACTGTGACTGCCTGGCACTGCCTGGCACCGACTGTCACCGCCTGGCACCGACTGTCACCACCTGGCACCGCCTGGCACCGACTGGCACCGGCTGTCACTGCCTGGCACCGGCTGTCACCTACTGACACCGACTGCCACCACCTGGCATTTGACAGTCAATGCCTGGCACCGACTGTAACCAACTGTCACTGACAGACACCGACTGTCACCGCCTGGCACCACCTGGCTCCAACTGTCACTGACTGACACCGCCTGGCACCGACTGACACCACCTGGCACCACCTGGCACTGACTGTCACCGCCTGGCACCGACTGGCACTGACTGGCACCGGCTGTCACTGCCTGGCACCGGCTGTCACCTACTGACACCGACTGCCACCACCTGGCACTTGACTGTCAATGCCTGGCACCGCCTGACAGACTGGCACTGACTGGCACTGCCTGTCACCGACTGACACTGACTGACACCACCTGGCACCGCCTGATACAGACTGGCACTGACTGGCACTGCCTGTCACCAACTGACACTGACTGTCACCACCTGGCACCGCCTGACGCAGACTGGCACTGACTGGCACTGCCTGTCACCGACTGACACTGACTGTCACCACCTGGCACCGCCTGACAGACTGGCACTGACTGGCGCTGCCTGTCACCGACTGACACTGACTGACACCACCTGGCACCGCCTGACGCAGACTGGCACTGACTGGCACTGCCTGTCACCGACTGACACTGACTGACACCACCTGGCACCGCCTGACGCAGACTGGCACTGACTGGCACTGCCTGTCACCGACTGACACTGACTGTCACCACCTGGCACCGCCTGACACAGACTGGCACTGACTGGCGCTGCCTGTCACCGACTGACACTGACACCACCTGGCACTTGACTGTCAACGCCTGGCACTGACTGTAACCAACTGTCACTGACTGACACCGACTGTCACCGCCTGGCTCCAACTGACACCGACTGTCACCGCCTGGCACCGACTGGCACTGACTGGCACCGCCTGTCACCGGCTGACACTGACTGTCACCGACTGGTACTGTCACCGACTGTCCCCTTCCTGTCGTCTCCCTGTCACCTTCCTGTCACCGCCTGTATCCTCATGTCACTGCCTGTACCCTCTGTGTCACCACTTGCCCCCTTTCTGTCACCGCCTGTCCCTTCCATCACCGCCTGTTCCCTCCATGTCACTGCTTGTCCCCTCTCTGTCACCTTCCTGTCACCACCTGTCCCCTCCATGTCACCGCCTGTATCCCCATCTCACCCCTTGTCCCTTTCCTGTCACTGCCTGTAGCCTCATGTCACCGCCTGTCCCCTCCATGTCACTGTCCCCTCATTGTCACCCCCGTCCTCTTTGTCACCCCATCTCCTCATTGTCACCCCCATCCTCTGTGTCACCCCCTGTCCTCTTTGTCACCCCCTGTCCCCTCATTGTCACCCCCTTCCCTGTCCCCTCATTGTCACCCCCTGTCCCCTCATTGTCACCCCCTTCCCTGTCCCCTCATTGTCACCCCCTGTCCCCTCGGTGTCACCGTGTGTCCCCCTGTACCGGACCCTTTGGTGTCACCTCCTGTCCCCTCTCTGCCACCTGCTGTCCCCGTGTCCCCTCAGTGTCCCCATGTCACCCCATGACCCAGTGTCCCCACGTCCCCTATATCTCCAGTGGCCCCAATGTCCCCACGACCCCATTGTCCCCACTGTCTCCATTGTCCCCAATGTCCCCACTGTCCCCAGTGTCCCCAGTGTCCTCACTGCCCCAAATGCCACCGATGTCCCCAATGTCCCCATTGTCCCCTTTAACCCCGTTGCTCCCAATGTCCCCATATCACCCCATGTCCCCACTGCCCCCATGTCCCCCACAACCCCCACGTCCCCCATGTCCCCCATGTCCCCCACTGCCCCCACTGCCTCCGTGTCCCCCACTGACCCCACTGCCCCCCACGTCCCCATGTCCCCCAGTGCCCCCATGTCCCCCAGTGCCCCCACGTCCCCCACGTCCCCCACGTCCCCCACGTCCCCCATGTCCCCCAGTGCCCCCAATGCCCCCACTGCCCCCCATGTCCCCCACGTCCCCCAGTGCCCCCCACGTCCCCATGTCCCCCAGTGCCCCCAGTGCCCCCATTGCCTCCACTACCCCCATGTCCCCCACTGCCCCCACTGCCCCCATGTCCCCCATTGCCCCCATGTCCCCCACTGCCCCCACTGCCCCCCACTGCCCCCATGTCCCCCACGTCCCCCATGTCCCCCATGTCCCCCACTGCCCCCACTGCCTCCGTGTCCCCCACTGCCCCCCACGTCCCCATGTCCCCCAGTGCCCCCACGTCCCCCGCGTCCCCCATGTCTCCCATGTCCCCCATGTCCCCATGTCCCCCACGTCCCCCACTGCCCCCATTGCCCCCACTGCCCCCATTGCCCCCCATGTCCCCACTGCCCCCACTGCCCCCCACGTCCCCCATGTCCCCCATGTCCCCCACTGCCCCCACTGCCTCTGTGTCCCCCACTGCTCCCACTGCCCCCCACGTCCCCATGTCCCCCAGTGCCCCCATGTCCCCCACTGCCCCCACTGCCCCCATGTCCCCGATGTCCCCCACGTCCCCCATTGCCCCCAAGTCCCCCACTGCCCCCAGTGCCCCCACTGCCCCCATGTCCCCCACAACTCCCACTGCCTCCATGTCCCCCGTATCCCCCATGTCCCCCACTGCCCCCAGGTCCCCCATGTCCCCCATGTCCCCCAGTGCCTCCAATGCCCCCACTGCCCCCCATGTCCCCCACGTCCCCCAGTGCCCCCCACGTCCCTATGTCCCCCAGTGCCCCCATTGCCCCCATTGCCTCCACTACCCCCATATCCCCCACTGCCCCCACTGCCCCCATGTCCCCCATTGCCCCCATGTCCCCCACTGCCCCCACTGCCCCCCACGTCCCCCATGTCCCCCATGTCCCCCACTGCCCCCACTGCCTCCGTGTCCCCCACTGCCCCCACTGCCCCCCACGTCCCCATGTCCCCCAGTGCCCCCATGTCCCCCACTGCCCCCACTGCCCCCACTACCCCCATGTCCCCCATGTCCCCACTGCCCCCAATGCCCCCACGTCCCCCACGTCCCCCATGTCCCCCATGTCCCCCATGTCCCCCACTGCCTCCGTGTCCCCCACTGCCCCCATTGCCCCCCATGTCCCCACTGCCCCCACTGCCCCCAGTGCCCCCATGTCCCCCTCTGCCCCCATGTCCCCCACGTCCCCCATTGCCCCCAAGTCCCCCACTGCCCCCAGTGCCCCCACTGCCCCCATGTCCCCCACAACCCCCACGTTCCCCATGTCCCCCATGTCCCCCACTGCCCCCACTGCCTCCGTGTCCCCCACTGCCCCCACTGCCCCCCATGTCCCCATGTCCCCCAGTGCCCCCATGTCCCCCAGTGCCCCCACGTCCCCCACGTCCCCCATGTCCCCCACTGCCCCCATGTCCCCCATGTCCCCCACGTCCCCCAGTGCCCCCCACGTCCCCATGTCCCCCAGTGCCCCCATTGCCTCCACTACCCCCATGTCCCCTACTGCCCCCACTGCCCCCATGTCCCCCATGTCCCCCATGTCCCCCACGTCCCCCACTGCCCCCACTGCCTCCGTGTCCCCCACTGACCCCACTGCCCCCCACGTCCCCATGTCCCCCAGTGCCCCCACGTCCCCCACGTCCCCCATGTCTCCCATGTCCCCCATGTCCCCATGTCCCCCACGTCCCCCACTGCCCCCATTGCCCCCACTGCCCCCATTGCCCCCCATGTCCCCACTGCCCCCAATGCCCCCATGTCCCCCATGTCCCCGATGTCCCCCACTGCCCCCAGTGCCCCCATGTCCCCCTCTGCCCCCATGTCCCCCACGTCCCCCATTGCCCCCAAGTCCCCCACTGCCCCCAGTGCCCCCACTGCCCCCATGTCCCCCACAACCCCCACGTCCCCCATGTCCCCCATGTCCCCCACTGCCCCCACTGCCTCCGTGTCCCCCACTGCCCCCACTGCCCCCCACGTCCCCATGTCCCCCAGTGCCCCCATGTCCCCCACTGCCCCCACTGCCCCCACTACCCCCATGTCCCCCACTGCCCCCATGTCCCCCATGTCCCCCACGTCCCCCAGTGCCCCCCACGTCCCCATGTCCCCCAGTGCCCCCATTGCCCCCATTGCCTCCACTACCCCCATGTCCCCCACTGCCCCCACTGCCCCCATGTCCCCCATTGCCCCCATGTCCCCCACTGCCCCCACTGCCCCCCACGTCCCCCATGTCCCCCATGTTCCCCACTGCCCCCACTGCCTCCGTGTCCCCCACTGCCCCCCACGTCCCCATGTCCCCCACTGCCCCCACTACCCCCATGTCCCCCATGTCCCCACAGCCCCCAATGCCCCCACGTCCCCCACGTCCCCCATTGCCCCCAGTGCCCCCAGTGCCCCCCACATCCCCACGTCCCCCCACTGCCGCCAGATCTACCACCTCCCCGAGTGGCGCCTGGTGTTCCTGGCCAAGAACTTCCCGGTGGGGCAGCGGGTGTTGGTGGACAGCAGCTTCGGGCAGCCGGCGCCGGGGGAGGGGCGCAAGGAGGAGGCGACGCGCCAGGGGGGGCTGCCCCACGTCCGCGAGGTTCTGCTCGTGGGGCTGGGGGCGCGGCAGAGCCGGCCCTACCTGCTGGTGAGAGCAGGGTGTGGGGTGGGGGCATGGGGCTGGGTTATGGGGCTGGGAGTGGGGTTATGGGGCATGGGGCTGGGTTATGGGGCTGGGAGTGGGGTTATGGGGGGATATGGGGGGATATGGGGATGGGTTATGGGGCTGGGAGTGGGGATATGGGGCTGGGGGCGCGGCAGAGCTGGCCCTACCTGCTGGTGAGAGCAGGGTGTGGGGAGGGGGCATGGGGCTGGGTTATGGGGCTGGGAGTGGGGTTATGGGGGTGGGTTATGGGGCTGGGAGTGGGGTTATGGGGCTGGGAGTGGGGTTATGGGGCTGGGAGTGGGGTTATGGGGCTGGGAGTGGGGTTATGGGGGGATATGGGGTGTTATGGAGGTGGGTTATGGGGCTGGGAATGGGGTTATGGGGCTGGGAGTGGGGTTATGGGGGGATATGGGGTGTTATGGGGATGGGTTATGGGGCTGGGAGTGGGGTTATGGGGCTCGGAGTGGGGTTATGGGGGTGGGTTATGGGGCTGGGAGTGGGGTTATGGGGGGATATGGGGTGTTATGGAGGTGGGTTATGGGGCTGGGAGTGGGGATATGGGGATGGGTTATGGGGCTGGGAGTGGGGATATGGGGATGGGTTATGGGGCTGGGAGTGGGGATATGGGGCTGGGAGTGGGGTTATGGGGCTGGGGGCGCGGCAGAGCTGGCCCTACCTGCTGGTGAGAGCAGGGTGTGGGGTGGGGGCATGGGGCTGGGTTATGGGGCTGGGAGTGGGGATATGGGGCTGGGAGTGGGGTTATGGGGGTGGGTTATGGGGCTGGGAGTGGGTTATGGGGCTGGGAGTGGGGTTATGGGGGGATATGGGGGGATAAGGGGATGGGTTATGGGGCTGGGAGTGGGGTTATGGGGCTGGGAGTGGGGTTATGGGGGGATATGGGGTGTTATGGGGATGGGTTATGGGGCTGGGAGTGGGGTTATGGGGGTGGGTTATGGGGCTGGGAGTGGGGATATGGGGCTGGGAGTGGGGTTATGGGGGTGGGTTATGGGGCTGGGAGTGGGGTTATGGGGGGATATGGGGTGTTATGGGGATGGGTTATGGGGCTGGGAGTGGGGTTATGGGGGTGGGTTATGGGGCTGGGAGTGGGGATATGGGGCTGGGAGTGGGGTTATGGGGGTGGGTTATGGGGCTGGGAGTGGGGTTATGGGGGTGGGAGTGGGGTTATGGGGGTGGGTTATGGGGCTGGGAGTGGGGATATGGGGATGGGTTATGGGGCTGGGAGTGGGGTTATGGGGCTGGGAGTGGGGTT